>JBBPBX010039483.1:0-19027 GCA_038048925.1 Garcialebias charrua
CCATGTCATGAGACCTATCAGTGTCAGTCCCACAATGACTAGAGTATAGCAAAGCAACTCTTTCATCCCAGTGGATGTTTTAGGTGAAACAGGTTGTTTTAAAATTGTGCGTGGGATGCGTGTATCGAGCATTGTCTTATCTTTTCTGTCGTTGTCAGGAGTTTTTCTAAAGCAGTGTCTCCTGAGCGCGTAGATCCCTCGTTGGCACCCAGCCTCTAGAGCTCTGGCGCGTTGCTCCTCTTGGAAGGAGGGAATCCTGCCAGTGGGTCCTCTGTTGGTGACCTGGTACCTCGGAACGGCTTGCAGTGGGCGGCGTGGATCCAAGTAGCTCTCTCAGCTACTTTCACGGCCGTGTGGGTCACGAGCAACACCTGGTAGGGTCCCGTCCACCTGGGCGAGTTCCAGTGTTTCCTCCTGAAAGATTTAACCATAACAAAGTCTCCAGGAGTTATGTTGTGTAATTTTACCTGAGTTGGGCTGGGTAGCCCTCCCTGGACCTGCTCTCTGATAGATTTAAGGTGATTAGTTAGATTAATGCAATACGTCAGCATGTCGTGATCACAATGTTTTAGATCACTAGTTGAGATTGGTCCCACACCCATGTTGGGTGGAGCTGCAAAAAGGATTTCAAATGGGCTGAGGTTATGCTTAGCTCGTCTTCGCATGCGCAAATATGTTAGTGCAATTGGCAGACAAGACACCCAATTAAGTTTTGTTTCTTCACAGATCTTAGACAGTTTGTTTTTTAATGTTCCATTCTCTCTTTCGACCGCCCCTCCACTTTGTGGATGATAGGCACAGTGTTTGGTCAGATCAAAGTTCAGTACTCGTGATATGTCGTCAAGGATTTGATTTGCGAAATGGGGCCCATTATCACTTGAGATTTTTTGTGGGATTCCCCACCTGGGAATGACTTCTTGTAACAGAAGTTTAGCTACTGTTTTAGCTGTGGCATGTTTTGTCGGGAAGGCTTCTACCCATTTGGAATACATGTCTACTATGACTAGACAGTATCTTTTGTTTTGAGTTGGTGTTAGTTCAATGAAATCAATCATGATGTGTTGGAATGGTGCTGTGATTGTTTTGTGAGCTCCAGAACCTGTGGGTTTAATGGCTTTAGCAACATTATGTGTAGCGCAGATTAAACATGCCTCACAGTGTTGTTTGGCTGTCTGATGAAAGTTAATCGTAAACCAATTTTCATTGATTTGCTTTACCATCCCTCCTTTTGACACGTGGTCCAATCCATGTGTCAATGTTGCAAAAGAAGGGAAAAAGTGTCGTGGAAGGCATGGATTACCATTTGGACCTACCCACACATCATTTTGAAAAATGCATCCGTGTTTCTTCCAGTTTGCCTTTTCACTGCCTGGTGCAAACTTTTGCATGTCTGAAACAGAGAATGAAACATCATCATCTTTGTTTAAAGGCAAAGACAAAAGCATATTAGTTGGGTTAGGCAACATTGACGCTTGTTTAGCTGCTGTGTCAGCGAGTGAGTTACCTATGGAGACAGGATCAGTGTTTGATGTGTGTGCTGCACATTTGATGACTGCAATTCTGAGAGGGAGAGTGATTGCAGTAAGAAGTTCGTCTACAAGTTTGTGATGAAGGATTGGTTGGCCATCAGACTTGAGGAAGTTTCTGTGTCTCCACAAAGCTCCAAAGTCATGAACAACTCCAAAAGCATACCTGCTGTCTGTGTAAATGTTAACAGTTTTACCTTCAGAAAGTATGCATGCACGAGTGAGAGCCACCAGCTCGCAGGCTTGTGCTGAGCATGATGGTAAAGAAGATGATTCAACTGTGTGTGTGAGAGTAACAACAGCATATCCACTGCGAATCTGACCAGTGTCAGGGTCACGGGAAGAAGATCCATCAACAAAAAGTTCCCAATCAGGGTCAATCAAAGGATTTTGTTCTAAGTCAGGTCGTGGTGTGCATATGACTTCAAGTTCCGCCATACAGTCATGTGGTTCACCATCATCCTCGTTTGGCAAAAGAGTCGCAGGATTCAAAACATTACATCGTTGGATGGTGATGTTGGGCATGTCCAACAGTGTGGTGTGATAACGTAACCAACGTGCGGTTGAAAGATGAGCAGTTTTTTGCTCATTAAGAATTTGAGTAACTGCGTGGGGGACAAGAAGAGTCAGATCAGAATACCCCACAATGTCTCTGCTCGCCAGTGCAGCTTTTTCTGCTGCGGCTACAGCGCGCAAGCAGAGAGGCAAACCAGCGGCGACTGGATCTAATTTAGCTGAAAAATAGGCGACTGGTTTCAATCTGTCCCCATGCTTTTGTAATAACACTGACGTCATGTGGCCCTTCCTCTCATCCACAGCCTGTGTGAACGGGCGTGTAGGATCTGGAATACCAAGAGTGGGAGCCTTTTGCAACTGTTGCTTGAGTGTTTCAAAGGCCTGCAGTGCCTCAGTTGTCCATGTGACATGTGAGCTCATTTGTAAGTGTTTGTCATGACATACCTGTCTTAAAGGAGCCTCAATCTCAGCGTAGTTTGGGATGAAATGCCTACAATAACCGCAAAGACCTAAAAAAGACATGAGTTGTTTTTTTGTTACCGGTAATGGCAGTTTCACGATCGCCTCAACACGCGAGTCAGCAATTTTTCTTCCTTCTCTGGAGATCCTGTGTCCAAGAAAAGTGACAGTGGTTTGTACAAACTGCAATTTTGACAATGATGCTTTGTGACCTTGTTCTGCCAGAAATGTCAGCAGTCTGATCGTGTTTTCTTTACAAGACTGTTCAGATGGTGCAGCCAGCAGCAAATCATCCACGTACTGTAATAAAGCACAATCATGAGGCAGAGAGAAACCCATCAAACTATCATTCAGTGCTTGATGAAAAATAGTGGGAGATTCACAGAAACCTTGCGGAAGCCTCGTAAAAGTGTGAGCCTTACCCAGGAATTGGAAAGCAAACCAGAACTGGCTGTTGGGATGAACTGGAACGCTAAAAAACGCATTTGCTAAGTCTATCACACTGAAATATGTGGAGCCTGCAGGGATCTGAGAAAGGATGACATAAGGGTTAGGTACAATAGGTGCTCTTGCTTGGACTGAGGCATTAACTGCTCTTAAGTCTTGAACAAATCTCCATTCATCTGGAGGAGTAGGTCTGATCTTTTTGACTGGAAAAATTGGGGTTCTCACTGGTGACTCAGGGCAGGCGATGATCACGCCTGCTTCTAGCAAGGAGCGGAAAACTGGAGTGATACCTTTTTCTGCTTCAGGCTTCAGTGGGTATTGGGCTATTTTAGGTCTATAAGAAGACTTTGGTGTTATTTCAATTGGTTTTTGGCCCTTAATTAACCCGACATCATATTTAGTTGTGGCCCAGAGATGGGCGGGGACGTCTGCCAATTCAGGGTCGTCCAGAGACATCATGGACGTAACTAGTCATGCATTGTTATCAATCACTTCCTTTGTTGGTCGTGCTGTCAGCATGAGGCAAAAATCTTGCCTAAACATGTTGAGAGACGGGGAGAAGGAACAATCATCACGTGGTTCCCAGTCATGTGTGGTGTGTGCTCTAAGTGCTAGAGGACCTAGGGAACGCCATTGGGAGTCAGGTGGCTTTGCTAGTGAGATGTGAGGAAATGAGTCAGGTACTGTGAAGTAACTTGTCTGAGGTGTTGTTTTGTTGTTCAAATCTATCAGCACAAAACATGAGTCTTGTGTCCAACAGATAGATGTGGTGACAAGTTGTGTTGTCTGTGTTTGCAGAAATGAGTCCCCTAATGGGTCAGCTGGATCTGAAACGACATGAGCAGTGCAGTGTAGATGTGGTTCAGTCATGAAACAGACACTAGGTGGCAGCCTTTCTCTGGCCATTGAGAGCAGAGTCTGTCTCTGATGTGGATCAATTAACAACCACTGAAAAATGAACAATAATTCAGGTGTGAGAGAGACCAGAGCATCAGACTCTAATTGTTTAGACACAGTCAAACCATCAGGTGCACAGTTTATTGCCAATCTAAATTTCAGAATCAAATCTCTTGCTAATAAATTTATTGGGCAAGAGTCAGAAAGCAAAAACTGATGTTCATGTGTTTCATGATCAAAAGGATCGATGATCTTGAGCGGAACTGTGACCGCTTCAGGAACTGTCCGGCCAGATGCACCTGTGGAATGGACAATTTTGTTAGAAAGTGGAGCATTTGGAAGACATTTACGCATGATTAATGACTGTGTTGCTCCTGAATCTACAAGAAATTGTAATGAAATATTTTCAACCACTGCAGTCATCATTGGTAGTTTCAGATAAGCAGCTTGAGTGTATTTGAAGTAAGTAGGAATAACTTCTCCTGTGTATGTATGTGTGTGTGTGTCATTTGTTTCAGAAACAGGTGTGTGTGTGCTGGTACTTGCGGTCTGAAATCCCTGGCTCCCACCATCTTTG
This sequence comes from Garcialebias charrua, assembly GCA_038048925.1. Lineage (NCBI taxonomy): Eukaryota > Metazoa > Chordata > Actinopteri > Cyprinodontiformes > Rivulidae > Garcialebias > Garcialebias charrua. Next base: position 4,423 of record JBBPBX010039483.1, read on the forward strand.
GCTAGTCAGGTTGAGTAACCCCTCTGGCTTTGTCCACCCCTGTGTCCAGCTTCGTTTCTGCCTTGGGGCGGGCCTTGATGTTGGTTTTGTCTGGAGTTGAAGTCTTGGTTGCCGTTGGGCCCTTGGTTTGGATAGGGCCTGAACTGACCTCTGCCTCGGTTGCCATATCTGTTGCGACCTTGGTTTCGGCCTCTTTGTCCTTGTCGGTGTGGACAGCTGCGGACCCAGTGTTCCAGGCTTCCACAGTTGTAGCATGGTCTGGGTGGAGCAAAATCAGTTTTTTGAATTTCTGGAGGGTGATTTGCAGCTGTTGGAGGGTGATTTGCAGCTTGAGCCTGGTTCAGGGTCAGCTGAGTGGCTGCTTGGAGCAGAGTCAGTTGAGCGTCATCATGCTGCTTTTGTTTTTTCTTCTGAGTGGTGGTGACCTCTGTCACATGCAGGTCCCATGCGTGCTCAGCATGATTCAGGAGATCAGTCAGGCGTGGTCTCTTCTTCCAGCCTATGTAGGTGGTCTTGATTGATTTCTTTATTGATGGGAGAAAACCACTCATGACCGCCTGGCAGAAGATGGCTTCAAATGGTGAGGGGGCTGTGTCGTGTCTCCAGTTCCCGTCAGGCTCAAGGATGCCTGAGTGGGTTTTGAAGATGGGCAGGAGACGGTTCACGTAGTCTTGTGGAGTTTCATCAGGTTTCTGGGTTGTGCTCGCAATGTCTGCATAACAAGGAACAGCTGGGAACACCTTAACCAGGCTTTCCCCAATTTCTGTTACATTTTTCATATACTCCTTGTTGCTGTCTTCGTTGATGTTTGGACTGACGAGTTGAAAACCATCTTCCCTTTCAAAAAGTCCAGAGTCAATTTGGGAGACAAACCCAAGGCCATATATTGCTGATAAAATGACCTTTATCTCATGGAGAGTTGGTCTTATCACTCTGACTAACGTGAGCAATGCCAGAGCTATCATTTTTCCACCCTGGGCTCTGTCAGGCAGGTGCTGCTTGGCCATGTCAATCAGCATGGCGTGTGGCCAAGGTCTATAAACCAACTGTGAGGATTCAGCCCCACCCACCTCCATCATGGGTGCAGTGATGACGGTGGTTTTGTCTTTCTTTTTGTCTGCCATTTCTTGTTGAATTTTTTCAATTTCCCCTTGAATTTGCTTTGCTTTTTGCTCAAGCTGATTTTTGTCAGCTTGCAGTCTTGTGTTCATGGCTGGTGGTCCACCAGAATCTATTCCCTCATGTTCAGTGTCTGTTGAGATGTTAGTCAAATCAGAGAGTGAGGGTGAAGAGTCAGGTGTGTTGGCAGTACCTGATTCAGTTGACGTTCCTGGTTGCTCCTTTTTCTTGGAGCCTTGGAAGTCATCGTCCATGTCCATGTTCAGAAACCAGTCTGAAAATTGTCCAGCTCTCTGTAGCTCAGGGTATGGTGGTGGTTGTTGGGGTGAACTCAGATGTGCCAGTGACGGGTACAGGGCCATGGTGTGAGGTGGGAAGCCAGAAGTTCCAGCCGCAGATGGAGCAGAAGGAGAGAAAGAAACATTTAGTGGGTTATTAGTTTGTGTTTCTGTCCCTTTCTTATTTTTCTTTCCTAAATGTTTTGTCTCTTTTGGAGTCATCTGGTTTGTTTTCTTAATTTTCTGGGTCATCTGAAGGCTTTTTGATATTACTCTTTGACTTTGTAATTTGGATTCATTTTTCCACAGCTTAAAAGCTTGTTCATGATTGGTCACTGTTAACAATTCACCTTGTGGAATCTTTTTCTTGCTGCAAATTTTACGTTTTTTTCCTAACAATTGTTCTTCTAATTTTTGTATTTCCTGTGGATCAAACGATCCATTTCTTGGAAAATTGAATTTACAATGCCACTGTGGCACAAACCTTAGACACGAATCACCATGAAGTCTTCTCATTCGGTCAATTTCCGGCCCGCATGGTATATAAGCTTCACTTTTGCTGTTTTTTGTTCCCATATTATTTATTTTTATTTTTTATTATTTTTATTTTTTATTATTTTTATTTTTTATTATTTTTATTTTTTATTATTTTTATTTTTTATTATTTTTATTTGATTTAAATGTCTGTTTTATTTACTTCTATTTGTTATCCGTATTTATTTAATATTTTAGTTAATTTTACCTGTTTTAAAAACAGGTTATTTGCCTAATTTAATTTTGAATGAGTTTATTGTTTAAAACCAGGCAGTCTCCCATCCAAGTACTAACCAGGCCCGACCCTGCTTAGCTTTTGAGATCAGACGAGATCGGGCGTGTTCAGGGTGGTATGTATAACCAGCTTATTCGTCTAATTATTTTATTTTATTTCAAAATGAGTGTAACTACACAGGTTTATCTATTTTTATTTGTTATTTTTCGCTTTTTATTTTATTTTATTTTATTTTTTATTGAGCGTTCCCCAAATCTATTTCTGCTGTGGCACGATTTGTGGCCGTCTTCAAAGTATTTCTACCTCATATAACAACCTACGTGCGGCACGATTTTAGGGCGGACCTTCCTGCGTTAAGAGTTTAACGCGAAAATTGTTCTTGCACTATCGAGTGCTCACAATTTTAACGTGTTCTTGCGTTCTTAAAAATAAACGCTCACAACGCTTTACGTTTCTTGCGCTCACAACGATTTTTACGTGTTCTTACGTTTAAAAATAAACGTTCACAGCGCTTTTTCGTGCTCTTGCGCTCAAATTTCCTACGGTCCTTGAACGCGTCTCGTATCAGTTTTACTTCGGCTTAAATCTTTCAAACTTGAAAAAGAGATTTCTACGTTACCTCTTCAGCCTTCCTGTTGGTTCGTGGAATATTGTCGATGCTGGCTCTCCCGCTGTGAGGACCGAAACGTCCTTTTCGTCTCTGAAGTCTACTTGAGGAAGAGGAGCAGGTCGCTAGACCCGCGGTTCCGGAGTCCCGTCCGGTCGTCTCCAGCAGGTGGTCCAGTCACACGCAATATCCTGTCTCGTGACGCCAAATTGTGGAATAAACTTCTGAATAACGAGGCAAGGCTGTCCAAACGAAGTTCAAGTTTCAAAGATTTAATGTATCTTGCAAGATAGAGAACAGAAATGGTACAGGCACGAAGCTGTCTGGCTCTGCTCTGCTCAGACAGTAACACAGCATGGATTAAAAAGGGGTTGGGGGTGGTACCATGGGTGGAACGGGAAATGTTTGTCTATCAACAGCTGGAAACTTCTGATAACACATGAGCACTTTAGCAAATGGAAAGTGAGCATTCAGCACTTCTTATATAATGCAACAGTGTTTTTAGATTAACACAAGCAGGTCACTGTTTATTCAGCAGATAAAATGAGGAACATGACGTTAAAACTTAAGGAACAGGTGGTTGGTTTCACACAGATGGTCACAAAATGTGGTTGGTTTCACACAGGCATTTTGGAGTGCATGATTCTGAACACATAAGTTTAATTATGAGTTTAATATCTGAGGGTGTATGATTTTACTTAACACTTGGACTGATGGAACAAAAAACAAATTGTGACTTTCTTTACAATCCCACTGCTGTTCAGGTGCTTATAGATAACGGATCAGGAAAATGTTAAAAGAGCAGATTTGTTTTTGTTTTTGTTGTGGAATTTTATTTCCTATTCAGCGTTTTATGGTTACATTTATGTATATTTTGTGATTCTTGTGTTTAATTCGGTCACTTGTGTTTTCATTTTTAGTCCTTGTGTATCCCTCTGAGCCACTTATCTTCAGTACTTTTCCAGCCAGTTGCCACACCCATCTCCACCTGTTTCACCTGTTTCACCTGTCACAGCTGCAGCTCCTCACGAGCCCCAGCCTGTTTAGTTTATCTTTGTACACTACGTGTTTAGTTGAGCATGATGATCCTGATGTCACGTCTGCTTGTGTTCCTCCTTGTGTTCATCCTGGTTCATAAAGTTTTGCTGCCACGACAGTCTTTGATTTTGTTTTAGAATTTTTTTAAAAGTTTTATTTCAGCTCGTTGAGCTGTATTCTGCGTTCAAACCAACCGTGACAACATGATCCTAGAGTTGCAACGTCAACACTCAATCTGGATTATAAAAAACATTTCATAGAAATGTATGCTTAACTCTTTATTTCTGTTAAAGAGGTGGTTCATACGGTGGCCGAGGGGTGCAAACGCGCTGCAAAAACAGAACAGCACGCTGCAAAAAGAAAACGGCGTTCCAAAAGTTGAAACACGCATCAAAATGAAAACAGCGCTCCAACAGATGAGGCGCACTGCAAAAGATAAGTCGCGCTCCCAAAAGAGGACGACCTGCAAATACAGAACGAGCTGCAAATAGAAAAGCCACAACGGAAGTGCTCCAGACCACTAGGGGCAGTCGAACAAAGAACAAATCATAAGCATATTATAGTTTTCGGAATGGCAATAGTTATTTGTGTATTTTAACTTGAAGAATGTTTTACACATCGAAACTATCCCATTGTATTTGTTTTAATAATGTGCGATAGAGTGGTAACGTATTGATGCTTGGTTGGCTTAGTGGTCTAACACAATGCCTCGAATGTGGGAGATCTGGGTTCGATTCCCGGGCTCGGAAATTTTTGTGGTATTAATTTTTTTTTTTAAGCCTTTTGTTTTGGATAAATCGGATGGAATAGATAAATACATCTACATGTTTATTATTTGTTGTTGCTTGGTTTATGTTGTTGGCAAGACTTTTAGCTTGTTTTAGGTTGTTGCTGGAGGAGGCGTGACAACCCCCAACCTCCTCCCCACGCCTGCTGCCTAAAACAAACTAAAACTCTAGCCACCAACATAAACCAAGCAACAACAAAGAATAAACATGTAGATGTATTTATCTATTCCACCCGATTTATCCAAAACAAAAGGCTTTAAAAAAAAAAAAGAAATTAATACCACAAAAATTTCCGAGACCGGGAATCGAACCCAGGTCTCCCACATTCGAGGCAATGTGTTAGACCACTAAGCCAACCGAGCATCAATACATTGCATCACTATCGCACAGTATTAAAACAAATACAACGAGATAGTTTCGATGTGTAAAATATTCTTCAGTAATAAATAAGTTAAAATACACAAATAACTATTGCCATTCCGAAAACTATAATATGCTTATGATTTGTTCTTTGTTCGACTGCCCCTAGTGGTCTGGAGCACTTCCGTTGTAGCTTTCCCTATTTGCAGCTCGTTCTGTATTTGCAGGTCGTCCCCTTTTGGGAGCGCGACTTATCTTTTGCAGTGCGCCTCATCTGTTGGAGCGCTGCTGTTTTCATTTTGATGCGTGTTTCAACTTTTGGAAAGCTGCTGTTTTCATTTTGTTGCGTGTTTCAACTTTTGGAACGCTGTTGTTTTCATTTTGATGCGTGTTTCAACTTTTGTAACGCTGATGTTTTCATTTTGATGCGTGTTTCAACTTTTGGAGCGCCGTTTTCTTTTTGCAGCGCGTTTGCACCCCTCGGCCACCGTATGTGTCTTATGTTATACCCAACTGCATTTAATGTAGCATTGTTTTAGACCTCTGTGGATGATCTAAGGCAGTAATGTGTTCATTGGTCATGAACGTTCCTTGATGTGACATTTTTAGCTTGAATCAGTTGCAAACCTGATAGTTCTAAAAACAGATGATCAGTTTTAATCAGAGGCTATTACTGCCATGTTAGTTGCCTCTAGTACAACTAGCTTATCACAATGATGAAGATGTGATGATATAGGTCACCCTTGTAAAAGAGATCTCGATCTCAACGAGCTCTACCTGGTAAAATAAAGGTTATCGATTGATTGATATATTTATGCTACCATCTTTCCACACAGGGAAATTGCATTGGCCATGGTGGACATTTGGTCTCCTTTCATGATGAAGCTGAGTACTACTTCATCAGGAGACTCATTGTGAGAGCTTCCGGAACAAACACAAAATCTTGGATTGGAGGCATGAAGGACCAAGTGAGGATTTTGTGTAGAACTCTAATGATTGGAAATAGTTTTGTTTTTTTTGTAAATACTTTGTATTTTAACAATCAGGATGAATTGAAACAACTGATGTTTGAAAACTTCCTCTCACAGTTCGGTGATTGGGTATGGAGCGATGGATCCGAGGTCACCTACACACATTGGGGCCAAGGGGAACCAAACAACATGGGTGGACACGAGAACTGTGTGGATATGAACTGGAATGGTACACAAGACAATAACTGCTCTTTAGATGTTTCCAGTGTGAACAATATAAATAGATTTAATTTGTGGGTCACTTTAGAAGAAATACTTTTTTTTTCATGTATCCTTTATTTATCCAGGTAGTCTCATTGAGCCACGATAACTCATTTTCAAGAGAGACCTGTTTAGAAGCAGATGGTGGGGGTTAAGGGCCTTGCTCAGGGGCCCAGAATGGGGCAAATAAGGTTAGAGGCAGTTGTGGGTGTTTCACCTCTTCCACCCACATTTTTTGATGTTGTCAGTACCGGGGCCTGAACCGGCGATCTTCGGATCACAGGCCCACCGTCTCTAACCTCTGCGCCACCACTCCTACATAATTTTATCCAGGATTTTATCTGGTTCTTTATGACACCTGTTGGCTTTGTATTGAAGAAAAAACATGGTCTTCCTCCATTGTTAACAGTTTGTATTTTGTTTCCAATTATTCAGTTCAGATTAAAGTAATCTCAGGAGAAGACGATTCAAACGTCTCTTATTTTTAATCTTTTTTTATTGTTTACAGGAGAAGATTACATCAACGATGAAGTCTGCAGCCAACAAAATGCTTTTGTTTGTGCTAAAGATGTGTAAATGCACCTTTTTTTTGTCCCAACAACATGATGATGTCACTTCCAGCAGGATGTCAAGCCTCGAAGATGTCCCTTCTGGAGGACAACTGGTCAAATATCATGTCTTATTAAGATAATTCCAATGAATAAATGCATGCCCTCAAATGTTTTTGTTTTCATCTGTCTGAGGTAATGTTTTATCAACCATGATTTAATTTTTTTAAACAACACTTGATTACAAATTGCAGAACATGTCAGTCAGGCTTGTACAGACCAACAAAATGGTTCATATTTCAGATGTACAGTATGCAGGACAATTTAAGGATAGTTTGTACAAGAAAAAACAGACATATTTTACTTTTGATTATGTTAAAATGCAGGGTGATTTTTTAAATAATGTTTACAATTTTTGACTAGTCATCCATAAACTGTCTTACTATAACATTATTATATAGTATTATTATGTTATGTATAAAGTATGTTAGGTTATCATTTATACACACAACAAACTGCTGGTTAAAAACAATCCAATCTGTATCCAGCACTAGATCAAATACGGACCAAGCCATTCCTGAGTGGTTTTGCGATCCGTCCCAACTTGTGTTAGACAGTCCCAGATTTTGCCCCCCTCCTGTCCCAGTGGTCTTGTAAATTCAACAGCCTCAGCACTACAGGCATACCACAAACCATGCTTGGTTGATGATATGATCATTTAGGAGAGAAGAGTTTTTATTTCCCCTGCAGTAGACTAAAAACAACAAATACATGTTAAGGGCATCGTGGTTTGTGGACACAAGAAAAGCAGCCCAGAATGATCCAACAGGCCAAACTATTGTAATATCCAGATTAAAATCAAGATCCCTTTATAAGTAAAGCTCAGCTAAACTCTTTCATGGAAAACCAAACAAGCATTTCCACTACAATATTATCAGCTACATATCTGCTAGGTGAAGAGAGACAAACAAAACTGGAAATGTGAGATTCCGTAATAATACCAATGAGTACCCTGATGCATGCTCAATAATCCAGGTAGAAAAATCTAAAAAAGCTAAGTCTGCTTCTCTGGACATTCAAAAAACAAAACAAAACAAAGCAAAAATCATGTAGAAACGTTTAGTCTTTCGTCCGAAAGACTTCCTCAGCCTGAGTGTTCAGCTCAGTCTTATAAATAGCACCCTCTCACAGTAGATCGACCAGTTGGCTGATGACAGCCTGAAACCAGCTGCTCACATGATCAAGGAGGACCATCAGTCTAACTATGGATCGTTAGCACCCTGATGGTTGTTTGCTATTCGCAGAGGGCTGAGTGATACTAGCAATAACAGCGTTGTATAAGGGGGACAGTTGAACCCGGAGGCCTCCACCCCTGTTTAATGATGGACAGTTTCTTTTTCACAAAGATGGCCTCCTTTACTCCTCTCTCAAACCATTGTTCCTCTCTATCAAGGATGTGAACATCTTCATCCCTGAAAGAGTGACCGTTGGCGTGGAGATGAGTGTAGACCGCAGAGTCCTGACCTGATGATGTTGATCTTCTGTGCTGGGCGTGGCTTTGGCCAGTGGCTGTTTAGTTTCCCCGATATAAGACTGATCACAGCCCTCCTGACACTGAACAGCATACACAATATTACTCTGTGCCGGGGGACTGGATCTTTGGGATGAACCAGTCTTTGCCGTAATGTATTTTGGGGTTTACACAATGTCCCAGTGGCTTTTAAACCCCAAAATACATTACGGCAAAGACTGGTACTGCAGCAGATAGAAGAACTTCGTACCCTAAAAGCAATAATCCAGTCAACCGTGACCATAGGTGAGGGCAGGTACACTTACCGACCTGTAAACTGCTTTGTCTTACAGCTCGGCTCCCTCTTCACCAGAGCTGAGCAGCACAAAGTCTAAAATACTGCAAAAACTGCACCAATCTGTCTATGAATCTGCAAAAATGTACTCTTCCGTCACTTTCAAACAAAACACAAAAGTACTTGAGCTACTCCACTTGAGGCAGAACATCACTCCCCACCTAGAGAGGGACATCCACCCTTTTCTAATTGAGGACAATGCCTTAGATTAGAAGGTGCTGATCCTTGTCCCATTTGCTTCATACTGTACTCAGTTGTGAACTGCTCTAGAGGCAGGCAACGCCCGGAAAGCTTCTGGTCCTGACTAAATACCTGGTCGTGTGCCGAAGGACTGTGCAGGAGAACTTGCAGCGGTCTTCACGGACATCTTTAACATCTCACTGAGTCAGGCCATCGTCCCCACCTGTTTCAAAGCCACCACCATCATCCCTGTCCCAAAGAAGGCAACGCCCTCCTGCCTCAATGACTATCGTCCAGTAGCACTCACCCCCATCCTGATGAAGTGCTTCGAACGGCTAGTCATGAAAAGCATCACATCTGTCCTCCCTGCCTCCCTGGATCCCTTCCAATTTGCATATCGGCCTAATCGCTCAACCGACGATGCCATCTCCTCTGCCCTCCACACAGCTCTCACACATCTGGACACGAAAGACTCCTATGTCAGAATGCTGTTCATCGACTTCAGCTCAGCATTCAACACCATCATCCCCCAACAGCTCATCCTTAAACTGGACAGTCTGGGGCTGAACACCTCAATGTGTAACTGGCTGCTAGACTTCCTGACCGGGAGACCACAGGCAGTACGGGTCGGGAATAACACATCCAGCACCATCACATTGAATACAGGAGCCCCACAAGGATGTGTGCTGAGCCCCCTTCTATTCACCCTGCTAACACACGACTGCACACCATCATACAGCTCCAACCACTTCATCAAGTTTGCGGACGACACAACAGTGGTGGGTCTCATCAGCAACAACGATGAGACGGACTACAGGAACGAGGTGAGCCGCCTGGCCTTGTGGTGCGGACACAACAATCTCACTCTCAACGTGGAGAAGACAAAGGAGATTGTTGTGGACTTCAGGAAGAGGGATGCCCAACATGCCCCTCTGACCATCAACAGCACCACAGTGGAGAGAGTGGACAGCACCAAGTTCCTGGGAGTGCACGTCTCAGAGGACCTGTCCTGGAGCAGGAACACTGCATCACTGGCCAAGAAGGCTCACCAGCGCCTCTACTTTCTCCGCAAGCTGAAAAGGGCTGGAGCTTCAACCCCCATCATGTGCACCTTCTACAGAGGTGCCATAGAAAGTGTCCTGACCAGCTGCATCACAGTGTGGTTTGGTGCATGTACTGCATCCTGCCGCAAGAGCCTCCAGCGCATCGTGAGAGCAGCTGAGAAGATCGTCGGCACCTCCTTCCCCTCACTACAGGACTTACACAGCAACCGTCTCACTCGGAAAGCCCTCTGCATGGCAGGTGATCCCACACACCCACTACACAGCTGCTTCAGCCTGTTGCCTTCAGGGAGGAGACTGAGGAGTCTCTAGGCTCGAACTAGCCTGGTTAAAACCAGACCCTTGTCCTTCACTTTGCTTCGTACTAGGGTCTGGGACTTCTCCCATAGACAACGATTTCTCCGGTAGGTTTTTGACCGGACCAATCAGAGAACAGAAAGGGCTGAGTTTTTGGCCCCTAACCCACGCCCCCACTTGTCCCAGCGCGCAGCCAGCGAGCATTCACATGTTCTCATTCAAAGCGATGCAAAGCGATGCAGGACTGTTTTATATGTGACACAAATGTATTAAATTCTCCTTCTTAATCCCTTATCTGGAGTTTTGTTTTGTTTGTTTTTTGCCAAAAGTCATGTGATCGCTCCCTCCTCCCTCCTCCTCTCCCTCCGCTATGAGGAAATGCCTCAAGTTGTCAAAAGAGAATTAAAATCGGGTTTTACGTTGCTGCCCGAGTCCTATCAGATTTTCTGGACTTCTGGTGTACTGGACCAGAGTTCCATGGTTTTATGTTATTTTTTAAAACGTTTTATTAACATATAAACACAGATTATGCAGTGGCAGCGACAGCGGAGGGAAAGGAGGAGGGGGAGGAGGGAGCGATCACTTGAATTTTGGCAAAAAAAGCAAAAGGAAACTCCAGATAAGGGATTAAGGAGGGGAATTTAATACATTTGTGTTACATATAAAACAGTCCTGCATCGCTTTGCATCACTTTGAATGAGAACATGTGAATGCTCGCTGGCTACGCGCTGGGACAGGTGGGGGCGTGGGTTAGGGGCCAAAAACTCTGCCCCTTCTGTTCTCTGATTGGTCCGGTCAAAAATCTACCGGAGAAATCGTTGTCTATGGGAGAAGTCCCAGACCCTAGTACGAAGCGAAGTGAAGGACAAGGGTCTGGTTTTAACCAGGCTAGGCTCGAACCAGCAGACTAAATGACAGCTCTGTTCATCAGGCACTCATGATGCTTAACTCTCTGCCTGCTCTGCCCTCCCTCCCACTTGTACTGCCTTAGTCACAAAAAACTTTCACACACCACCACACAACACAAAGATTTTAACACTGGACTCTGTGTCATCAAAACGGGTTATTCACTCAACTCACGGTCATGTGCTCATTCAGTTTGCACTACTTCTTATATTTGCACTAATGTTTGTATTACATTACTGCCTATAGTCATACTACTGTTTACATTCACTGTTTACATTTATTACTACTGTTTTCATTCAATACTACTGTTTACATTTATTACTACTGTTTACATTTACACTACTTTTTATATCTACACTACTGCTGATATATATATATATATATATATATATATATATATATATATATATATATATATATAATATATATATATATATATAATATATATATATATAATATATATATATATATATAATATATATATATATGTGGGTGATTCTTTTTTTGGGGCAACATTCATGTCCGCATGTTTCTCTTACCCTGATTTTTTTCTAAAATGTGCCAAATATTTACAACAAAGTATTTTAATTATACACTTAGATGTTTGCCATCATTCAAATATAAATGAAATGCATTTAAAATATTATTTTGTACTTTACACACCTTTTTGGTGACATAGATGGTCAATTTTATTGTGTCCGCAGTGCAGTGTAAAATATTTCCTCAATAAGTTTAAACAATAAAATTAAATTAAAAAAGAAATTTCTTCAATAATTTGATTGACTGGACTAAACCTTATTTTATTATGAAACTGAATCTGTTGAAACTATTTTTTTTATTTGATATTTTCTTGATATTATACATGTCCCAGTAGTAACTTTCCACCCTGTTAGAATGTTTCCTTTTTGCCCTCAAAAGACTACAATTCCATAAAAGCCATTTACAAGAAGAAGACATCAACTGGTTTTGGAGGGAATTCAACCATGGAAAACAAGTTAAGCTTCATCTGTCACTCTCTCCTTACTTTTTTTAATCTTAAATATATTAAACCTGTATGCGTCAACCTTAAAGTTCCACCCTGTTAAGATAAATTGTGGGAAATGTTTATTTGGTAGAATTTAAAAAACAACATATTAGATTTAGTCATTAAAGGTTTGCTATTCTGTTGAAGGTTAGCTAGCTAAATGTTGACCACATAAAGAGCTACAGCTAGATTAGCTAAAAAAATTCCACCCTGTTATGTTCCACCCTGTTAGGTTTATGAACCAAACAAGGTGTAACAAGGACCTAACAGGGTGGAAATTCAGGTAAAACGTAATCACATATACATGTAATTATTACTTTACCTGTAATTATTATTTTATCCAGCCCTGAGCTTGACCATTATTAATTTCTTATTGCTAAACATGTCAGTGATGTAACAAAATATTTAAAACTTAAAATATTACTCTTTTTATTTTCAAAAGTCCTGAAGCCAAAATGTTGCCGCAAAAAAAGAATCACCCATATATATATATATATATATATATATATATATACATATATACAGTATATATATATATATATATATATATATATATATATACAGGGAACCCCCGACCTACGAACGAGTTCGGGACCTAAGAACCGTTCGCAGCTCGATCCTGTCGTAGGTAGGGGGTGAAAATTGCGTCCCGTTCGTAGGTCGTTATTCCGTTCGTAGGTCGCGGAAATACCGCTAACGGTGCGCCGCGCACACATTTAACAGCATGAGACTGACATACTGGGCCATAAACATGCACAGAACTTTATTTACAAACACTTATCTAAACCATTACACCACACATGCATCCATAAACACACACAGTAACTGTACATCAGTAACTTCACATCAGAACTGCAGGAAATCAGCTGGAAATCACATCAGCAAAATGATGTCAACAATCACACATGAACACTTCTCAAAGTGCAGCTTTTAACATCAGAACAGCAGCAAATCAGGGACTCACATCAGCAAAATGATGTCAACAATCACACATGAACACTTCTCAAAGTGCAGCTTTTAACATCAGAACAGCAGCAAATCAGGGACTCACATCAGCAAAATGATGTCAACAATCACACATGAACACTTCTCAAAGTGCAGCTTTTAACATCAGAACAGCAGCAAATCAGGGACTCCCATCAGCAAAATGATGTCAACAATCACACATGAATCCATAAATCCATCAGCAGCATCACATCTATCAGAAACATGTTGCAACCATCATGTTTTTGAAACCAGTGCGTTGATGAGTGTCCATGTGCATGAGAAAGAAGTCCATGAACTCAGAAAAAGCTAGAAGCAGCAGAAAAATGAAACAAAATTGCCTTACTTTGACTGAAGTGTAGGTAGACAGATGTTTTTCTCATGATCAAACCTGCATCTGATGGAACTGCTTAGCCATTGCTCAACAATGAATGTTTGGAGCAGTTACTTTTCCACTGTCATGCGCAGTGTCACGCCCATGCCCAACTAACAACAGCCAAGGGGCAATCCCCTCCCCCACCTCGCCGATTGCCGTGTGTGACGCAGTTACGCCGTAACTCGATTATATACTTGTAATGGGGCTCGTTCGTAGGTCACGTATTTTCTGCCGTACGTCGATGGCATTCTTCTACTTTGGCTCGTTCGTAGGTCCCGTGGTTCGCAGGTCGGTGGAGTCGTAGGTCGGGGGTTCCCTGTATATATATATATATATATATATATATATATATATATATATATATATATATATATATATATATATATATATATATATATATATATATATATATATATATATATATATATATATATATATATATATATATTAGTGCTGGGAAAAGATTAAAAATTTTAATCTGATTAATCACACTCTGGGGACTGTGATTAATCAGATTAATCAGATTAATCACAATGCTTACCGGTAACTTTGTATGCTTGAAATGTAAGTATGACGGTGTTCAATAAAATGTTGAAGAAAACGTTTTATTGTCTCAAACCTGTTTTTCATACTCTGCAAGGTTTAAAGAAGTAATGTTTCAAACAATTTATAACATGTAAACAATAGAGTAAGCCCACAATATACATATATAGAAAAACATTTTTTCTGCATTTCAATTGAACCTAAAGTCCACTTGTGTAACATATTTACAGTCACATTTATCGTAACGTACTCAACCTTCAACCAGTCACTTAGGCAGACTAACTTGTTAACATTTTCAGATGACAGCGCTAAACTTTTTTTCTGCATTTCAAATGAACCTAAAGTCCACTTGTGTAACATATTTACAGTCACATTTATTGTAACCTCAGTTGCACGGGAGGCGAGCTGCTCTCTTCTTCTGCTGGCGGTTGGCAAACGACTTTAAGCGCATTACTGCCCCCACTAGACTGAAAGCGAGATTAATCTTCATTTTTATAATATTAACTGATTAATCATTTTACATTAATCTCATGAGTTAACGCTTTAACTTTCCCAGCATTAATATATATATATATATATATATATATATATATATATATATATATATATATATATATATATATATATATA
>JBBPBX010039484.1:0-27895 GCA_038048925.1 Garcialebias charrua
TCACTCCACTCACAGTACTAGCATATTAATAGTGTGAATTCAGAACCTGTGGATTTAATTGGAAACCAGCTTGTCAACAACCACCATGTAAGGCCATACTATTATTGATAGGATTATTATTATTGTTATTATTATTAGAAGTAGTATTATTTAGGGGTGGCTGCGATCTAGAGGTACACAACAATCGGGCTAAAAAAATTATGGATGAAAAGCCAATCTGCTTTCATCCCTGTACCATTATTAAGAAATATAATCTAATGAGCTTTGATAGCTTTATTAGTTTTTGTTTTCTTAAACTGTTTCAAAAATGCATCAATCATGAAGCACCTGAGCCATAACATACATTTGTTGAGAGACAGAACAGCAATAGAAGCACTAGAAGTACCACAAATCATGACTGTAAAATAACATTTTGCAGGACAACATTTGGACAGACATCCTTCTCTAATAGGAGCTGTAAGCTGTGGAACTCATTACCATCTGATCTTAAGACCATAACTGACATTAAAATATTCACTTCAAGGCTTACGAATTGACGAAAGATTGACGAGAATTGTACTAATTTTTAAATATTGCAATTGTTTTTACTCAGTAGTTTTAAATACACCGTTTTATATTTATTTTTCTTTATTTTATTGTATTTACAGATGATCATAACTTTTCATTTAACCAATTGTTATGGGTCCTTCTACGGATGGACATTGCAAATTAGCTTTGGCTATATGTAGGCATAAGATTGTCTTGATCTATGTATCCTGTATCCATCCCTATCAAATAAACAATAAATAAGATAAAAATGAACTGGGGTCCACGATCAGAGACCACATCAGAAGGGATCCCATTGATCCTGAACATGTGCTGGACCAGGAGCTGGGCAGTCTCGAATGCAGATGGGGAGTTTGGCCAAAGGGATGAAGTGGGCTGCCTTGGAAAATCTGCCAATGACAGTTAATATCAGTACTACCTTCTGATGGAAGCAGCCCAGTGACGAAGTCCAGGGAAATGTGAGACCAGGGATGGCTTGAAGTGGGTAATGGTTGTAGCTATCCTACAGGTGGCTGATTAAAGCTGCACTGACATCATCTTGTAACTATGCATCACATTGCACTAATATAGGTTTTATCATTCAACTATGTTCGTTTTTGCAAACAAACTTATAAATATATTTAATTTTGATTTGAAATTGATTTTAGACTTCGCGCCGTGTTTATTAATGGGAAATCAGATTTCACGCGAACGCAGCATATGTGACGTAAGGAGACGTAGAGGGCTCCGGTTTTGCATTTACATATAAGGACGGACAATTTAAAACCCAACAAATTTATCAATCTAAGTGAATATTTGAGCTACATGTCTTCAGTTTGGGAAGCAGAAAGTTAGATGAACAAGAAACAGCAGGTTCTAATTTAGGTCTGCACCCGTATTTATTTGATTTTTACTCTTAGGAAGCGAGGAGGCTCCGAGGGGGGGTGGCAGCTTTATTTATTCCATTCCCAGACGAAGTATTTCTTCTTTTGGGAAAGTGAAAAGGCTCACTTGTTCACTAATGATATTAGATATTAGAACACCCAAAGGCGACACAACGTAACAGCATTTGTCAAGTAAAAAAAAAAAAGGCGAGCTGCAGGCAAGCTGCTGACAGACGCAGACTGCTTCTACGTCTCCTTACGTCACATATGCTGCGTTCGCGTGAAATCGGATTTCCCATGAATAAACACGGCGCAAAGTTTAAAATCAATTTAAAATCAAAATTAAATATATTTATAAGTTTGTTTGCAAAAACGAACATAGTTGAATGATAAAACATATATAGTGCAATATAGTTACAAGATGATGTCAGTGCAGCTTTGACGTAAATTTTCATACTTTTATACTACTATGAAAAACTCAGGACAGTGTTACACTTTTACTATTTTATGCTTATGTTTATTAAATGTTTTAGTGTTTAGTGTTTAGATGGTTACTGTTGCACCGAGGGACTGAGAGAAACGCAATTTCAATCCTGTTTACGTATTGCAGTTCTGACAATAAAGTTGACTTTGACTTTGACGTTCATGCTTCTGGCACATACTGGCAAGTAGCTACAAACTCCTTTACATCCTGAGTTAAAGTTAGCCACCAAAAGTGTTGTTTGACCAAGGAGAGCATGCATGTAATACCTGGATGGCAGGACGGTATGTTAGTGTGGGTTCACTCCAATACCTTTGCCTTGATGTTTTCTGGGATGAGCAGGGTGTCAGTGGAGACAGCCCTAGGGTCAGGTTCTGATTTCTGTGCCTCCAGTATGTCCTTCTTGATGACCCAGCTGAAGGACCCAATGGCACACGAAGGAGAGAGGATGTTTTCCTCTCTTTCAGGTCAATCAGGGGATGAGAACTGGTGAGACAGGACACCAGGCTTCACATTCAGAGAGCTGGAATCCATCCCACCTTAAATGGAGCAGCACTTCTCTCTAAAAACGTAGCTGATTTAATTGGACATCTGGGTTGTTGACAGCTAACGGTCCAGTCTAGAAATCAGTCCAGGAAGCAGAGATGTAGTCTTCCACACCTCTTTGCTGCTTCTTTGTTATCCACCCAAAACCCCACTGAAACAGTGCCAACTCGCTCACGGCTCAACTAAATTAAACCAGAAATCAGCTCTAAAAATATTAACCATAAAAATCTTATTAAAATAAACCCAATTACTTTACTCAAGCAAAATAATAAAATCATTAAATGTGGATTACTGAACATCAGATCTCTTTCCTCTAAATCCCTGTAAGTCAATGACCTAATAACTGATCATCAGATTGATTTATTCTGTGGCTTTAAACCTGGCTACAACAAGAAGATGTTGTTAGTATAAATGAATCCACTCCACCTAATAATTTAAATTTTCATGTTCCTAGAACAACTGGTTGTGTCATAATCTCGAGGAACTCAGATTGTTATGAGACCCAGAACGAGGCAGACACGGGTGGGGGGTGGGGACACACACACACACACAAATGTCAGTGTTTATTATTTACAGTGTAGATGCAAGAAGTCTTTCTGCAACTCCTGAAAGAAGGGGAAAGATGGTCAGGGAGGGTTTCCAGAGGATCACTGCATATGAATGTTGATAATGTTCTTTCTCTTACAGGTTTGGAGAGTGATAAGGAATC
Organism: Garcialebias charrua; assembly: GCA_038048925.1. NCBI lineage: Eukaryota > Metazoa > Chordata > Actinopteri > Cyprinodontiformes > Rivulidae > Garcialebias > Garcialebias charrua. The sequence goes on from JBBPBX010039484.1 coordinate 3,146, forward strand.
CAATCCTCCAATCCAGGTAGAGTGTACATCGAGGAATCAGGGTGAGGTCCAAGGGGGACGAGGAAGGCAGGCAACTGGTGGAAGCACGGCATGGGGAAACCAGAGCGGGTCACAGGGAGAATCAAACCAGAGCTCGGGGAGAATCCAAAGAGGGTCACGAGGAGATCCAGAGCAGGACACGAGGAGAAGTCCAAAATGAGTCACGAGGAGAACCAGAGCCGAGGAACCAGGGAAACTGGAAACAAGAGCAAAAAGGTGAACAAATCATTTTCTGTTGATAATGTTCAGACCAGAGGCACAAATACTGTAGGAGGTGATATGCTCCAACGAAGAGTAGCACTGGACTGCAGCCTTAAGTAGTGGTTGTACCTCATCAGGTTGATGACCGCCAGGTGTTGTCAATTAGCGGCCATCTTGGAGAGAGGGCTGCAGGCAGTGGTACCCTTACAGTACCTCCCCCTCAAGAATCACCTCTCAGCGACCTGAGGCGCTTCTCGGGATGGTCCCTGAAAAAAGGAAGTGACTAGACTGGGGTCGAGGATAAAGGACCTGGGGATCCACAATCTCTCCTCAGGGCTGGACCCCTCCCAATCGACCAGGTACTGGAAACCCTTACCCATGCATCGTACATCAAGGATGGTTCTGACCGTGAACGCAAGGTGGTTGTCGATCAGGCGGAGTGGTGGAGGGAGATTGGAGGGGGAACACAGGGGGCTTTCTGAAACAGACTTGATCTGGGAAACATGGAACGTGGGATGGATGCGCATAGACCTAGGCAGTTGCAATTTGACAGCAGAGGGGTTAATGATGTGCGTGATGGGAAATGGACCGATGAAACAGGGCGCCAATTTGCGGGGAGTGTCCTTTAATGTGATGTCCCGAGTGGACAACCACACTCTTTGACCCACCTGATAAGGAGGGTGCCGTAGAACGGTGTCGGTCAGCAAACCGCTTTGTCTGGGCAATGGTGCACAGAAGGGCTACCTTGGCCTGGTGCCAGATGCGGCGACAACGCCGGAAATGATGCTGCACGGACAGAACCGTGCAGTCCGTCTCCAGACTGGGGAACAGAGGGGGCATGTAGCCTAAGGAGGCTTCGAAGGGGGATATACCTGTGGCCAGGGAGTGGTGTGAGTTGTGGGCGTACTCCACCCAGACCAGGTGTTGGCTCCAAGCAGAGGGGTTGAATTCAGCGATGTAACGCAGAGTAGTTTCCAGCTCCTGGTTGCAACTCTCAGCTTGACCATTCGACTGGGGGTGGTAGCCTGAGGTGAGACTGACAGAGGCGCCAAGTGATTTGCAGAATTACCTGGGTTAATAAACTGGGGTCGGGGATCAGAAACAACATCAGAGGAAGGCCATGGACCCAGAAAACCTGATGAACCAGGAGTTGTGCGGTCTCAAAGGCCGAGGGAAGCTTGGGCAGGGGAACAAAATGGGCAGCTTTGGAGAAACGATCAATGACAGTAAGAATAGCGGTGTTACCGTCAGACGGGGGCAGGCCGGTGACAAAGTCCAAAGCGATGTGAGACCAGGGACGACTTGGGGTAGGCAGTGGCTGTAGGAGGCCAGCAAGGTGTTGTGTGTCAGACTTGTTCCTAGCGCAGGTAGGGCAGGCTGAAACAAAATCTTTGACGTCTGAGGACATGGAGGACCACCAGAAGCGAGACTTTGCCAAGGAGAGTTTACGATTTGTGCCTCGGTGACAAGATAACTTATTAGCGTGGAGCCGGTGTAGTACCTTGGACCTTACGCTCGTAGGGATGAACAAAGTGTTAGGAGGTCCACCGTTGGGGTCAGGGTCAGAGTGGAGGGCCTTCCTGATTTCATTCTCAATCGGCCAGGAAAGGGAGCCAACCACACACACAGGGGAAACAATGGTTTCCTCAGACTCAGGGACGTCAGGAGGGGCGAACTGATGGGACAGTGTGTCTGCGAACGCGCCAAGCTCAAATTTTACGACCGCGAGCGCGTTGTCTCACAATAAACTACCCGGCGCCGGACTGTTTTGTATGTGACACAAATGTATTAAATTCCCCTTCTTCATCCCTGATCTGGACTTTTCTTTTGTTTTTTTGCCAAAAGTCAAGTGATCGCTTCCTCCTCCGTTGACTCCATGACTGAAACGATGAGGAAATGAAGGAATTTGTCACGAGCGAATTAAACTCATGTCCAACGTGGCTGCGCAAGGCTCTGCAGATTTCCTGGTGTTCTGGTGTGTTACATGCCCCAGGCATGTAATTTATTTTAGTAAGAGAACAAAATTGTTTAAAGGTTTTGAGGTTTTGTTTAAATATTTTGCGCAGAGGCATGAGCTCTTTAGAGGTTGTGCATGAGCTGTTTAGAGGCTGTATGAGCCTAATTGATTGCAGCTGGTGCTCATTAGCTGTGGTTGGAGGTAGTTGCTCTCTCTCCCTTTATTAGGTCCAAGCCACAGAGCAAAACAGAGATCTAAGTAGAGGTTCAAGCAAGCAGAGGGGTTCCAAGTGAGAGTGGCAGCAGGAGGAGATCCATGCTGCATGAGGAGCTGAGGTTCCAGCAGCCCCAGAACCAGATGCAGATGAATAAGCAGCTGATCCAAGCAGCTGCAGCAGTCTGGGATGAAGGAGCATCAGGCCTGATGAAGAAACAGCAGACCTGATGATGAAGCAGCAGCAGCAGAAGCTGAGCAGAGGTCTACAACAGAAGCAGCAGCAAAAGCAGCAGCAGTGTGAAGAGGAGCCATGAAGCCATCTGTTTGATGAGCTGTTTGGAGCCATTTGAGGAGGCCATTTGATGTTGTGGTTGAAGCCACTTGAGGAGGCCGTTTGAGCCGTTTGAAGAGGAAGCCGAAACCTTCCGTTGTGACCTGCTGCTGCATGTGTGAAGAAGAGGAAGTTGAAACCTTCTGTTGTGACCTGCTGCTGCGTATGAAGAAGAGAAAGCTGAATCCTTCCATTGTGGAGACCTGCTGGGTGATGAAGACCAAGAGCCGTGAGTGTCCTGCTGGACTTTGAGATTTTTTGTATTAAAGAAGATGGTTTTTGAGAAGTGCAACATTTTTCTTTAATCATCATTTTTTTTAGGACACAGACTCCAGAGAGCCTAAAATAAACATTGTTTTTTTAACATCCTTTCTGTGTCTGGTGTCCTTGTGTGTTACGTGCCTTCGGGTCGTAACATATAATGGGGGCTCGTCCGGGATTGGACTAATTGACTAATGAGCTATTTTTTTTTCTCCCCTAATTTTTGATGAAAATATAATGAACGCCTCATCTAGGATTTGAACGAGAACGAGATTTCACAATCTATTTTTTTTCTCCCCTTAATTTTTGGTAGATTATAATGGGAGCTCGTCTCATGTGCTATTGGAGCTGTTTTTTTTTTGCATTTTTGAGCTGACTTTGTGGTGCGAATTTTGTGTTCGTTGTCAGCTGGCTCTTTTTGAAATGTTCAGGGGTTGCTCAGACGTTAAAGTAGTCTAAGTGTAGGTCTTTCTGGTGGTGAGCTGTTTAACACAGTTTTTTTCTGAAACAATGGGGTTCGATGCGGAGATTCGTTTAAAGGAATTGGAGTTAAAAATACGTCGAATGGAATTCGATGCCAGAAAAGCTAAGGCTGAAGCAGTCGTGAGGAAAGCAGAGTTAGAGCAACAAACTGCTCTGAGAGAGATGGAGATTAAATTTAAGCAACGAAAATTAGAACTGCAAAATAAGATTTATCAGAGAGAGTTAGAGCTAGGTGTTGAACATGTCCCGTTGTGTGAGGTGAGGATTCGCCCACTGTGGAGTTCTGGAGAAGCTGAGTTGGGACTTTGCTCTAGTATTTTTGTTGCTGAGAACACTGAACCTAAACTTGAGAACCTTAAACTTGAGAACCCTAAACTTGTAAAGCCTGAACTAAAGAAAAGTGAAAAACTTGAGCAAACAAAAAAACTTGAGAATGACTTAACTGTGGATTTGGATTTGGTCACTCCAGAGGTGTCACCACTGGTGGACATGCAATGCAAAAAGATGATGATGATGATGATGACATTGATCTGAGTGACTGTTTTTTGTTTTCCTCTGAATCAGGAGACGTCCTAGAGAACACTGTAGCAGAGGAGCCGAGCCTGACTGTCCATCCTGCTCCTCTGTGTACCTTTTCATCCTGTTCACAGGAGGTTGTGAGTGTGATGCTGGACGTTGTGGAACCTTTAGCTGAATCAGCAGCAGAAAGTGATAGTTTGCTGTCTGTGGGTGATGACCTGATGGAACAGTTTGAATTTGTAGACAGTGATTGTGTTAACTCTCAGTGCTTTGTTTGCAGGGTGCCTGATGACAGTGCTGGTACAGCTGCAATGATGTTACTGTCAAGTGATGGAACTGATAACACAGAGGCGGACAATTTCCCTCTGATTGTTGGAAAAATCCCTGATCTTCAGTCTGACATCACTAAACTGAATGTTGGTGAGTGTACAGCTAAAAGGAGGCCTTGTGATGTACAACCTGACCGGCGACGACTTTTTGGGTTTCAGGTATTCTGAAGGCAACTGTTAGTTGTGTGTGATGTGTGTGTTTTTTTTTTACTTGTTGTTAGTGTTGAGTATAGATGAGATTTTTTTGGTTTCATTTACATGGGTGATGAGCATGGTGGTGTATGGCTGCATCTCCCATGTAAATTCTTATGTGGGGGGGTGTTACATGCCCCAGGCATGTAATTTATTTTAGTAAGAGAACAAAATTGTTTAAAGGTTTTGAGGTTTTGTTTAAATATTTTGAGCAGAGGCATGAGCTCTTTAGAGGTTGTGCATGAGCTGTTTAGAGGCTGTATGAGCCTAATTGATTGCAGCTGGTGCTCATTAGCTGTGGGTGGAGGTAGTTGCTCTCTCTCTCCCTTTATTAGGTCCAAGCCACAGAGCAAAACAGAGGTCTTATGCCTCCTACCCACCGCACAACTGCAAACGCTCCTGCCGTCCCCTTTTTGCCGCTGGTCACGGTCCCACTGGCCACTGAACACCGTCTGATGACGTACACTAGGGGGTAGCAGAGGGAGGGGTCTCTGGCTTGTTTTCCGGGTTCAGTTGTTGTTTTAACTGCACCTCCGACGGTCTTCGATGAGATTAAAACTTTTTTTTATGTTTGGGGTGATCTACACTGGAGAGTACAGCAGCCTGTCAGCAGCAACTGTAAAAATGCCACGTTTCTTACCGGAGTTTGGTTCCAATTCCTGGAGGCTGGATCCGGTGAGTTTAAAAAGTCCGAAAAAAGTCCCGTTGTGGTTGTGTAATCAGATAGCGAGGCTCTCCCGACTGTTTGCCGGATGCGTCGAGCCGCCAGAGATCAACATTTGGGACGTCTGCGGCTCGACGGCGACGCGCGCGTGCGTGTGCAGGCTGCCGTCGCGCCGCTTCGATCACTCGAATCTCGCCGCTTCCTTGTTCCCCGTGACTCCACGCGTCTCTTCCATAGACTTTGAATGTAAACCGGTGTTATCCGGCCGCTTCGGCCGCCCGACGCCGGGGGCGGTGGGTAGGAGGCATAAGTAGAGGTTCAAGCAAGCAGAGGGGTTCCAAGTGAGAGTGGCAGCAGGAGGAGATCCATGCTGCATGAGGAGCTGAGGTTCCAGCAGCCCCAGAACCAGATGCAGATGAATAAGCAGCTGATCCAAGCAGCTGCAACAGTCTGGGATGAAGGAGCATCAGGCCTGATGAAGAAACAGCAGACCTGATGATGAAGCAGCAGCAGCAGAAGCTGAGCAGAGGCCTGCAACAGAAGCAGCAGCAAAAGCAGCAGCAGTGTGAAGAGGAGCCATGAAGCCATCTGTTTGATGAGCTGTTTGGAGCCATTTGAGGAGGCCATTTGATGTTGTGGTTGAAGCCACTTGAGGAGGCCGTTTGAGCCGTTTGAAGAGGAAGCCGAAACCTTCCGTTGTGACCTGCTGCTGCATGTGTGAAGAAGAGGAAGTTGAAACCTTCTGTTGTGACCTGCTGCTGCGTATGAAGAAGAGGAAGCTGAATCCTTCCATTGTGGAGACCTGCTGGGTGATGAAGACCAAGAGCCGTGAGTGTCCTGCTGGACTTTGAGATTTTTTGTATTAAAGAAGATGGTTTTTGAGAAGTGCAACAATTTTCTTTAATCATCATTTTTTTTAGGACACAGACTCCAGAGAGCCTAAAATAATAATAATAATAATAATAATAATGTCTATTCCTGTCATCTGCGTATGTTCCCATACACAGACGAAATTCGTCTCTGCATTTAACCCAACCACCTACCAGGTGGTGCAGTGAGCAGCCCGAAAGCGCCCGGGGAGCTGGAGAAATAGGTGTGCACTCATAGACACCCCAAGCTGGGTAGTGGCCGGGGCGCGAACCCGCGACCTTCGGATCCGTAGTCAAAAGCCCTGCCACTAGACCATCTTAACATTGTTTTTTTAACATCCTTTCTGTGTCTGGTGTCCTTGTGTGCTACGTGCCTTCGGGTCGTAACATGGTGTAAGGGACCAGCGCTCCCTGTTTTTATTTTATTTTTTAGAACTTTTTTTTTTTTACATATAAACACAGAACCTCGCAGCGGCTGTAGCCTGAGGCTGCTGCCGGCTCGTGCCTTTTTTTTTCCCCACCCGACCTGTCAATCAATTCAGTAGGCTGTCAGCAAATGACCAATCAGCGACCTAAATTTGTCCCGTAGGTAAACGCTCCGCCCTGCTGTTGCTCAAATGACGTCAAGTATTTGGAGCGAAAACGCTGGAGCCTCACGCTAAGCTATACTATGAACTGCTTGCGCATAGCACGCGCACGTCGAATTGTGTTCGGGCGAACACAGAGCTATACTACGGGCCTTAATCCTTAATAAAACGTCTGTAAAAATTGGCAAAACCCAGGAAACGCTGTAATTGTTTTCTAGATTCAGGAGTGGGCCAATCGACTACAGCTCTGATCTTTTCAGGATCAGTCCTATAGCGCCCACCCTCAAAAATGAAATCCAGGAAAGACACCGTGGAAACATTAAACTCACATTTTTCAGCTTTAACGAATAATTAATTCTCCAGAAGCCTCTGAAGAACCAGGCGCACATGCTTAAAATGCTGTTGGGGATCGTCAAAGTCAAAGTCAAAGTCAACTTTATTGTCAGATCTGCAATATGTACTGTACAGGACATACACAGGACCGAAATTGCGTTTCTCTCAGTCCCTCGGTGCAACAGTAAACATCTAAACATTGAAACACTGAAACATATAATAATAGACATAAGCATAAAATAGTAAAACTAACACTGTCCTGAGTTTTTGCATAGTGGTATAAGAGTATGAAAATTTACACCAACTCTAAAACTAAAACTAAAACATTAAACATTTAATGAACATAATACTGTCCTGAGTTTTTGCATACTAGTATAAAAAAAAGAGTATAAAAAGTATAACTAAAATAAACTAAAGGTTTCTAGCATTGACATTTGCAAAGTGGCAAAGCAGCGTATGAGTTAATGTGCACAGTATATGTATGAGGTAGTAGTTGATGTTGTTATAGAGGCAAAAAGTGGCATATGCAGTAAGGCACATTGGGCATCCCTGAATAAGACCGTTCAGAGCACACTGTATATGTATCAGCAGTGGTGTAGATATTAAAGTAGTGTACTGTAAATGTAAACAGTAGTGCTAGTGTACTATAAATGTAAACAGTAGTGCGAGTCAATGAGAATATCATCAAGATAAACAAAAACAAAATCACTGATGAAATTGCGCAAACCATCGTTCACGAGGGCCTGAAAAACTGCAGGAGCGTTGGTTAGTCCAAATGGTATCACTAAATATTAAAAATGGCCAAGGGGGGTTCTAAAGGCTGTCTTCCATTCGTCGCCTTCTTTAATGCGCACGAGATTCATTCAACCTTTATTTAGTCAGGTAAATCTTTTGAACCTCATGGGCTCATTTACGAAAGCGACCTGCTAAAACTAAAGAACAATGAACAGCAGTGGTAGAATTTCCTTAAACAATAAACAATAAACAAACAAACAATAAACAATAGAAAACAAAAGAGAGAAAAAACAAAAGAAAGTTTTTTTTTTTTAAACAAAGTATCAAACTAGCAAAACATAAGGTAGACGTATAAAATCAAAGACAGGAACAAAACTTAAATCAGGTTTAGTAAACACTGTGGATGCTTGTAGCTGTTCGTGTAGAGAATCGATCAAAGGAAGTGGGTATTTATTTTTAACAGTTATGTTGTTCAAACCTCTGTAATCGATACAAGGTCAGATGGTCTTGTCCTTCTTGGACACAAAGAAGAAACCCGGCCCCACGAGGGGGGGTCGATGGCCGAATAATGCCGGAGTGTAGTGATTCATTCATGTATTTCTTCATAGATTCTCTCTCAGGGCCTGAAAGGTTGTAAAGTCGACTTTACGGCAAGGGAGGGCCAGGTAACAGCTCAATAGAGCAATCATAAGGACGGTGAGGTGGAAGTGACAAGGCTCTCTGCTTACTAAAAGCTGCAGCTAGGTCATGGTATTCTGAAGGTACAGCAGTGAGATCAACCTCCTCCTTAGGAGGAGTAATATGAGGAGAGCTACAAACAGTGATGGTACAGAGATGGTAGGCATTACTTAAATCAGGTTTAGTAAACACTGTGGATGCTTGTAGCTGTTCGTGTAGAGAATCGATCAAAGGAAGTGGGTATTTATTTTTAACAGTTATGTTGTTCAAACCTCTGTAATCGATACACGGTCAGATGGTCTTGTCCTTCTTGGACACAAAGAAGAAACCCGGCCCCACGAGGGGGGGTCGATGGCCGAATAATGCCGGAGTGTAGTGATTCATTCATGTATTTCTTCATAGATTCTCTCTCAGGGCCTGAAAGGTTGTAAAGTCGACTTTACGGCAAGGGAGCGCCAGGTAACAGCTCAATAGAGCAATCATAAGGACGGTGAGGTGGAAGTGACAAGGCTCTCTGCTTACTAAAAGCTGCAGCTAGGTCATGGTATTCTGAAGGTACAGCAGTGAGATCAACCTCCTCCTTAGGAGGAGTAATATGAGGAGAGCTGCAAACAGTAGAATGAAGGCAATGCTTAAGCCATTTATCGCTCCACTTTTCTATGCAACCAAGTTCCCAATTGATATCGGGATTATGAATACAAAGCCAAGGGAAACCTTAAATGAGTTGAGGAGTTGGTGATTCAAAAACAAAAAAGTCATTCATCTCGTTGTGATTATCGGAGATAATTAAATGTAACTCTGTAGTTTTAAGATGGGTTCGAGCTAATGTCTCTCCAGTTAAGCCGGAGACTGAGACGGGGGAAATCTCGCGAGTAGGAAGAGAGTACTTATTTGCCAAGTTCACACTAATGAGGTTCTGTTCTGCAGCAGAATCAACTAAAGCGGGCAAAGACAAGCGCTGATTATTATTTTGAATGACCGTAGGAAGTAAGAGTTAGAATGGGGAGGTTAAAGCAGACATATCCACCAGTATCTCCCACTTTACAGGTGGGTGTTCTCGTTTCCCCAAAATGGACAGAGAGGCAGGAAGTGCCCGGGGTTACCACAATAATCACAAAGGCTAGCGTTAACACGCCGCTGTCTTTATTCAGGGGACAGTCGTGTGCATCCCACCTGCATGGGTTCAGGTTTGGGCAGGGTGAAATAGTTTTTCTTAGGAATCAGTAACGATGAAGGATCAGGGACCGGAGAGAACTGGGATCTGTAGTTCATTTGGAACTGTTTTGGAACATAGGGCTCACCTGGGAGAGTAATGAACCCAGAAGTGGTAGACCGCTGGGAATTGTAGTTCATTTGAAACTGTTTAGGAACATAGGACTCACCTGGGAGGGTCATGAACCTGGAAGTGGAAGGCCGCTGGGAATTGTAGTTTGACCCTCTTCTCCTTTCACAGAAGCGATTGTCAATAGAGATAGCCAGGTCAATTAGTTGATCAAAACTCTCAGGTTCGTCCGGAGTGGTAATTTGATCCTTAAAGCTGCAATATGTAGTTTTTGAACACGCTGGCACTTAGAAACATTTTGAACAGAGACATGTTTCTGGTCCCTCCTCACTCAGAGCCATATATGACTCAGCTCCACCTCGCTCACGCTGCAGCCTGGAATGCTCCGCCTCCACTACGTCCCATCTCAGTTGCTGCAAAGTTCGGTGATTATATGTTAATAAAATGTTCTAAAAAATAAAATAAAAACATGGAGCACTGGTCCATCAAAACAAAAACACCCTGAAATCTGCAGAGCTTCACACAGCCACGTTGGACATGATTTAATTTGCTCGTGACTTCCTCATTTCTGTCAGTCGAGGTCTGGAGGAAGAAGCGATCACTTGACTTTTGGCAAAAAAAACAAAAGAAAAGTCCAGCTCAGGGATGAAGAAGGGATATTTAACACATTTGTGTCATATACGAAACAGTTTTGCATCGCTTTGCAATTATTTAATTGAGAACCTGCGCGGCCGCTGCGGGCTCGCTGCGGGCTGACAGGCGGGGGCGTGGGTTAGGGGGGGTGGTAGCGTGGGTTAGGGGGTGAGAAGTTAGAAGCTCTGTTTTTATTGGCTGGCTGTTTTTATTGGCTGGTTAACCGTGGGGTGCTCTGGTTTTTATAAATGCTTTTATTACCACCGGGAGACGCAAAAGGACTATAGTTTTTTTCAGAGATTACCTGTCAAACATCCAAAGCTGGACACCGCTAAATAAAAAATGAGTTCCACAATTTCTAAAACGCTTCTTAATTTTTTTAGGTCCACAATTTCAAAAGCACAAATGTCTTATGAAAATTAGGGGAAGCTAATCTAATCCGCTATTTATATATTTCTATATTATATATATATATATATTTATATATAGCCGGCAACGTTATCAATATTTGCACTACACTGCCAACTGAAAAGTAACAAAAATCAGAGTCAGAGAGTCAGAGTCAGAGAGAATTTATTAGGTCGTCCAAACACAAGTTAGTAAATAAACTAATCAGGTTTAAACTACCATATTTCCCACCCTATAAGTCGCATTGTCCAATTTGAACTTAGAAACGCTAAGCCTAAAACCCACAACAAAAAACTAACCTTAACAACCGTTTAAATCCACGAGATTTAATTTGACCTCGGTCATAAAGTTGAGACCTGTTTTTCTTGTGTGTTGCACTTTGGAATCTGACGACAAGAGTGTGTCGAAGCAGTGAAACGTTGTTTCCTTGTTGTTTAGTCATTACTGTTGTCATTAGTTGAGATATTGTTTGGTTCTGAACACTCCCAGCCAAAAAGGTTTTGTATTAACATTGGTTAATGAATGATATGGATTTAACTATGCCAACATGCAGTTCGTTTTGTTAAATCTCAATCGTCGAAGAGTCAATGTAGTTTAAAGCTACTCAAGGTACCATAAACTACACTGGTCTCACAATTTCTAAATTGAACCGATTCGATCGTTTCTATTCTAGATTATCTATTCATTTTGATGAGTCTCGCCATAGACTTAAAAATTTATTAGGAACACCAAATCCTACGTCGTTCGTCTAAAAGACAACAGACATTTAGATCAACCTATATTTCATTTTTCTACTTTAGTTTAACCTAAACTAATTAGTGAATGGAGGAATAGTTTGGAATTAGAGGCCTTCGTTACAGAAGCCCTCCAAAATTCTATAGGTATAGATCCCTATATCTAATTTACAGAATTGATCCACCCCTTAATTAGTAAGTGTAGCTGTTCTAAACCATGATAGCTTACATACCAGGTGCATATAGGTAAGGCTTAATGTAAAATCCCAATCATAAGCCCACCTTAAAAACCACATAATTGCATGACACATAGAACCAGAGTGGCACTGACTGGAAACCAACCAGCCAACAACCTTCGATGTGGGGACCTGCAGCTCCAACGCTTGGTCTTCAACCTTCATCCAAGGGTCGCCTCCTCTGCGTCAATCGAGGGATCCCCTCTACATGCTGATTATGAAAACAATTGTTGCTGATCAATCAACAAAACTAATCGTTGGGAATTTACTGCTGTGGAATTACCGCTGTGGATTATAAGACTTTGCTTTCCAAGGGATCACAGACTTTGTTTTCCAAGAGTTAACAGACTTTGTTTTCCAAGGGATTAAAAGCTTTTCGCAATGGGATTACCTCCGAACAGTATGGAATTTCCAAAAACTTTATGGGATTATAATTTTTGATTTTTCTTTTCCACTTGCTGGATTACTTCAAGATCAAAGACAGTTCAAGGTTTCCTTTCGTGTTGGACCCCATCCCCAAGGACTGGCGATGGCTTCCAAAAGGGGGGAGATGTAATGGACCTACCCAGGGTCAAATTAAGGTTTTTGAACTGTCCAGTGATGACCTTTACTGACCACTCAGTAAAGCAAGACATTTACTACAAAATCATTCATTTAGCTATAATCTGATAAATATAGTCACCAAAAGAGACTATTTCTATCTTTGATTTTATTCTAATGTGATCAAAAGAATAACTTTTGTCATTTTCATGATGTGTGCTTTTAAGCTGTGTCATTCTGTAAGAGTTAAACTGTGTTCACTGCTGTGTTTAAAGGTGAAGCCTTCGGGTCACAGAGACCGGACGGTTTTGTTTAGAAACTCAGAGACAGTCTCATGAGCTGGGCTCCAGCTTTATCTATCTTTTTCCTAAACATTTCTCTCTGCTGCTGTTTGTAACCTTGGGTTTGATAAGGCAAGTGAACTCCTCTCTGTGTTCCTGTCTTTTAAGTTCTAACTGTGCGGAAACGCTTCAGTCTTTGAATGGACAGAGAGTTTGAATGGACGGAGACCTGAAAGCTCTCTGCCTTGCAGCTGGTCAAGCTTGGTCAAGAGCCAAAGACTAACTTGTCAGCTAGAACTGATGGACGCCTCCATCCAGTTCCCCGAGCAAAAGCTCCAAAGTTCCTAATGAACTTTCTTTGAGAAACATCTCGTCTTGAAGTCGGCCAGAAGCTGCCACATGTTTCTGACGGCTGACGCGGATCCGAGGAGACGTTGGAAGTAAACGACCAGTTCAGACGTACGAGGGCCGGAAGGACTCTGTGCACCTGGGAGGCTGGTAATATCTTTATCAGACGCATCGTCAAAAGGTAAAGCTGTTTACAAACGTACCTGGGATTTAGCCGAAGTCGGATGGAAAGTGTCATCTCTGGTTACACTCGAGATAAATAACTTAATCTCTCCAACCTCTTATTCCTCCTTTTCCCTTTCCCTCTCAATCTTAAGCTGGAAACTATTTTAAGCTGAAGAGCCCCTCAGACTAAATATGTGTAACATCTAGTATTTATGTCTGTTGTGTTAAATCAAGTGTGCTGACGTATTTGAATTGAAAGAAAGTGAAATCATGTCAATCAAGTGTAATGGTGTTAATTTAGTTGATTTATTTTAAATAAATGATAGTGTCTCTTTGACATATCAAACTAAGTTAACGTGTCCATTGTCACTTAATGGCTCTGTTTATTTATCCATCATAAAGATCACAGAAATATTGAATAAACTGAAAAAGAAGAGAATCCGTGAAATTACTATTCAATCTGAATAAGTAAATTAAGGTAAAAAGGAGGTCAGTATTAAACTGACCTCTAAACCCTTTACATTTGCACCGCATGTAGTACATGTGTTGAAAACGAGATTATGTACACAGGGTCCCAGTTACATCCAACAACAAATGCAAGAGAAAAACAATAATAACATCTAGGATTAACTAAGAGAGACATCAGCTAGTAATACACTAAGCCCTAATGTAGTAGAAAAACATCATTATAAACAGCAGCACGAACATGAGCAGATGGTCACAGATGAACGCAGCAACAAGAAACAGATCAGTATCAGTATGATGTGACATTTTGCAGTGTTTATTCTTATTATTTATTTATTCATGAGTCTGACAGCCTCAGGGTAGAAGCTGTTTCTCAGTCTAGTGGTTCTACATTTGATGCTCCTCAACCTCCGTCCCGAGGGGAGTGGTGCAAAGAGTGAGTGTGCTGGGTGAGTGAGGTCTTTCATGATGCAGGTGGCTCTTTTTCTGCATCTGGAGGTGTAAATGTCTGTGATGGTGGGGAGACTGACTCCCACAGACTTCTGTGCAGCCTTCACCACTCTCTGTAGAGCTTTTCTCTCTGCAACTGTGCAGCCTCCATGCCACACGTTGATGCTGGAGCACAGGACGCTCTCCACTGCACACCTGTAGAACGAGGTGAGGACTGGGCTTCTCAGACCGGCTCGTCTCAGCCGTCTGAGGAAGTAGAGTCTCTGATGACCTTTCTTGATCAGGCTGGTGGTGTTATTGCTCCAGCTGAGGTTATCATTCATGTGTACACCCAGGTATTTGTAGCTGGAGACCACCTCCACCGCAGATCCACCTATATACAGTGGGGTGTGGGTGTGTTTGTTCCTTCTGAAGTCCACAATCATCTCCTTCGTCTTCTTCACATTCATGTGAAGGTTGTTCTCTTTGCACCAGCTCTCCAGATGTTCCACCTCCTGTCTGTAGCTGGATTCATCATTATCTGTGATGCATCCCACCACAGCTGTATCATCTGCAAACTTAACAATATGACAGCCTGGATGTGTGGCTGTACAATCATATGTGAGCAGAGTGAACAGAAGAGGGCTCAGCACACATCCCTGAGGAGAGCCAGTGCTGAGGGTGATGGTGGAGGAGGAGAAGTTGTGGATCTTCACGGACTGTGGTCTGTCTGTTAAGAAGTCTAAGACCCAGTTACAAATAGAGGGGCTTAGTCCAAGTGTGGATAGTTTGTCTATCAGAGTTTGGGGGATCATGGTGTTGAAGGCAGATGTGAAGTCCACAAAGAGCAGACGCACGTATGAGTCCTTCTGATCCAGGTGGGTGAGAGCAGTGTGGACCACGGAGGAGATGGCGTCCTCTGTTGATCGGTTCTCACGGTATGCATATTGATGAGGGTCCTCGTTGATGTTGACGGCTGTCTTGATGTGGGACATGACCAGTTTCTCAAAACATTTAGCGACTATCGGGGTGAGAGCCACCGGTCTGTAGTCATTCAGACCAGTCACTGTGGAGCTTTTTGGGACTGGGATGATGGTGGCGGTCTTCAGGCAGGTGGGAACTGACTCCAGTGCAAGTGAGGTGGTGAAGATGTCAGCCAGCACCTCACAGAGCTGGTCCGCACATTCCTTCAGAACTTTCCCTGGGATGTTGTCTGGACCCGTAGCTTTATGAGGGTTGATCCTTCTGAGACTGCCTCTCACTTCTGCTGCGGTCACTTTGAGGTGCTCCTCGTCTGGTGATGAGGTGAGTCTGGTGCTAGTTGGTCTGTTTGGATCATCAAAACGTGCATAAAACTTATTGAGGGCATCAGGCAGGGATGGGTCCCTGGGGCATTGTTTGCTTTTGCCCTTGTAGTCTGTTAAGCATTTGATGCCCTGCCACATGCTCCTTGGATCATGTGAGGTGAACTGTCCCTCGATCCTCTGTGCATACGCGGCTTTGGCCTTCTTTATGCCATCATCCAGTTCTCTCCTGCACTTTCTCAACTCCTCAGTATCTTTAGACTTGAATGCAGTGTCCCTGGCTGCCAGCAGGGTGCGGACATCCTTATTTAGCCAGGGTTTTTGATTGGGGTAAAATTTAACACACTTTCTTATGGATACATTTTCAGCACATGTACTGATGTAACCCAGGACAGAGGAAGCATAAAGCTCCAGGTCAATTGAATTTCCATTCGTAGCTGCCTCTTTGAAGACAGACCAGTTTGTGTTTTCAAAGCAGTCTCTTAGCATGGGGGAACTATCTTGGCGCCACGATGTTATCACTCTTTGTTCTGGCATCGCACGTCTGAGTGGGGGTAGCTGTCTAGGGACCAATAGCAGGGAGCGATGGTCGGAAGCCCCGATCGGTGGGCGTGGCTTCGCCGTGTACGCCCCCTTCACATTCGTGTAGACCTGGTCTAATGTCTTATTTCCTCGTGTTTCTGTGAAAACGTGCTGATTGAAGGTTGGAAGGATGACACGTAAATCCACGTGATTGAAGTCCCCGGAAACAATGAAAAACCCCTCAGGATATTTACACTGCAGCGAGGTGAGTAAGTCATGAATTTCTTCCTGGGCGTCTTTAGCATTAGCATCGGGGGGTATGTAAACATTGCTTATTATTATCGCTGAATAGTCGCGGGGGAGGTAATGTGGCCTACATCTTATTGTTAAAAGCTCCACAGCAGCTGAGCAGATCCTGCTGATAACGGCACAGTTCGTGCACCAGTCTTTGTTAACGTAAATGCAGACGCCTCCACCTCGCGTTTTCCCCGTAGTCTCGATGCACCGGTCCGTTCTGAAAAATAGTTTATTATCCAACTCGTAAACAGAGTCAGGAGTGTCTTCATTGATCCATGTTTCCGTGAGACAAAGCACCGAACATCTCCTCATCTCCTCCGACGTTGTTACTCTCAGACGAAGCAGGTCCATCTTGTTGTCGAGCGAACGCACATTGGACAGAAATAAAGCCGGCATCGGGGGTTTACCGGTTTTAGCGTCTGCTCGTAGTCTCGTCATGATTCCTGCTCGACAGCCACGCTTTTTCCCTCGAGAGCACCGCTTCCTTTTCTTTCCTCCGCGCATCTGCTTCCAGAAAGATGATCTAAGCAGATCCAATCTTCCGAGCTCTGATTTGAGTTCGTTGCTGATTTCAGCTGTGCCTTGTGGTAAATCCGCTCCAATTCTCAACAGCTCAGTTCGGCTATAATTCACCCGCAAAAAACGCGCAGAGTCAGGTACAAAAACACTATTTAAACTACTAAAAACTGGGAATGTTCCTAAAAAATGATCCTAAAAAATGATCCTAAAAGGATGAAATTACAAAAATCAAAGGATTTATTTAATACTTTACGTACATATATTCTATTCGGCCACGAAATTAACAAAAAATAGAATGATCTTTTAATCCCTAAAACCACGTTTAAATCTCAAATACACGGGTGTGTCGCCACCGCATTTATACATAAAGTAACCCAAATACATGAAACTAACGACTCGCCGTCGAATGGTCGACACAAAACACACAATAAAATCCTCCGGCCACGTTAATTTGGCTTGAAACAGCGGGGTTCTCTAGGATTTATCCATTAGTAACCCAGCACTACCGGTGTAACAGGCAGACACAGTTAGCGTCTATAGGTAGTCAACAGATTTAATGAAAAGTAACTAAAATACATGAAACTAACGACTCGCCGTCGAATGGTCGACACAAAACCCTCAATAAACTCCTCCGGCCACGTTAATTTGGCTTGAAACAGCGGGGTTCTCTACGGATTTATCCATTAGTAACCCAGCACTACCGGTGTAACAGGCAGACACAGTTAGCGTCTATAGGTAGTCAACAGATTTAATGAAAAGTAACTAAAATACATAAAAATAACGACTCACCGTCAAATGGTCGACACAAAACCCTCAATAAAATCATCCGGCCACGTTAATTTGGCTTGAAACTAGGGATGGGGCCGATCCGATCCAGTATCGGTATCGGTATCCGATACCAGCATAATTTAAGTATCGGATATCGGATCCAACCTGCCGATATTTCCGATCCAGCTTCAAAGAGCTTGTTTGGTGGTTAAGGGGAATAATAATAATAATAATAATGAATTCAATTTATAACGCGCTTTTCATTAGTGAAAATCTCAAAGCGCTACACACATTGAATGCTACACACATTCATACACCGGTAGCGGCAGACTACCATGCAAGGTGCTTTCCAGTCCTACCGGGAGCAACTCGGGGTTAAGTGTCTTGCCCAAGGACACAACAACACATGGTGTGGGGAACCGGGATTCGAACCGCCAACCTTCCGATCGGGGGACGACTGCCATTACCACTACGCCACGGCCGCCCCAACCCGGAATGGTTTTTGTTGTCTTTCCCATCATGCTTAGCAGTTTTTTTTAGTTTTTCCAGCTGCACCATGAGTGAGGAGGACATGTGTGTGGTATAGACCTGCCTCTTGTGTGCTGTTAGTTTGTGGGTTTCTTGTTGTAAGGCTCAAGAGTGTCTTCATTGGGTGGATCTCACACAATGTTAAAATGAATAGTCTCAGTACAAAAATTTCATTATACAGATTCATATACCTGAACAGTATCGGATCGGGAAAGTATCGGTATCGGTCGATACACAGTTTTTTAAGTATCGGTATCAGATCGGAAGTGAGAAATGTGGATCGGTGCATCCCTACTTGAAACAGCGGGGTTCTCTACGGATTTATCCAAGTACCAAGCACAAACAGTAGTCACAGTTCACCCGAGTTCACCTCTGAGTGACCCGGAAGTTGTCAAGATGGAATAGTCCATTTTTAGTAGGGGGATAAAGAAATCGACCGTTTTTTTAATTGCGTATTTAATGATCGTTTTCATCGTAACTATAATTATTTTTATGTTAAATGTACATTAACAAGCATGAGCAATGTTAGTGATGTAGGTGACTGCACGGGGCGAGGCGGGGCCGGGGCCACTGCTGAAATGGGACCCCCAGGCATTTACCTACATGGTAGAGCCGAGTCTGTTCTCAGCTCTGCCCCCCTCCCCCTCACACCCTTTCCTCCTCTGCTGTTTACGGTGGGGAAAAAGGTAAAAAACAAGCAGCATAAGAGCTTGTAAATAAGTTTATTGGTTTTTACTGATAGATAATTAGTTATTAGCGGTACTGCATTTTAAATAAAAATAGCACAAATCCGCTTATGAATTATAAAAGTTAGTCAATTCACAAAAACGCTGACAAAAAGTTTAGGTCCACTGTAAGCGGATTAGCGCTTTAGCGCTCTCTAGCGGTCTGTGCCCACCACTGCCAACAGGTTATAGTTAGTACATGAACATCCTGTGATTACATTCTGTTAGTAAAAAAAACAGTTTCTGGACTAAATTAACCACATTTTTCTTTTGCAGTGAACAGAAGAAAATCACCAGAATTGAACAACCTGTGTCGTCTTCTGGAGGAAGCCGTGAGACACCAGATGGAAATTTGTTACTTCTGTACATTTGTCACTTCAAACTTTTCCTATTAAACGTTATATTTTCTTAAGTGGTGTCCTGGAACATTCAATTTCCTAAACTTATTTTACAATGTGAAGTGTGTATAGTGTTTAAATCCATACTGGAAGTTAAGAGAATTTTCCATTTGAATTTGACCTTTAAATAATCATAAGAAAAATATTACAGTATTAGAATCTGCTCAACTGTTATTACATCATAAATTATTTGGTTCTTCTAGGATGAAGTCAGACAAAAACAGTCAAAAATTCAAAGTGGCCAAAGTCCTTTGGACAGTTTAAAGTTAAAGTTCACAGACCATCCATCCATCCACCCATCATCCATCCATCATCTGCGCCCAGCAGCAACTTTACCAGGGAGACACTGGTAGTTTCAAAGATCACAGTGTGATGTTTTAAATCAATCAACTTTATTTATAAAGCACATTTTAAAAACCACAGGGTCAACCAAAGTGCTGTACAATAACATAAAAGACAAGTTAATTAAAAACTATAAAAAGCATACAAAAATAAATAAATACATATACCAGTCTTACTGCAGGTGTGTTAACATGCGATAAAAGATAAGATCACATGTTAAAAGCCAAGGAATAAAAGTGTGTTTTTAAAAAAGATATAAAAACATGAAGAGAGGAGGCCTCTCTGACACTGAACACTTCCACAGCCTGGAAGCAACAACGCCAAACGCTCTGTCACCTCTGAGCTTCAACCTAGTTTTGAGGACTGTCAGCAGCAACTGCTCAGCTGATCTGAGATCGGGGAGGGCAGGAAGGTTGAAGCAGCTCAGACAAATATGGTTTTGCAACTTTATCAAGCACCTTGTGCATAACTAAATAATAAAATATGTTTTTAATACATCTTTATTGTAAAAATACTAAATTGGAAAATACATGGGTTTAAAGAAGGCAACAAGGTAGGATTATGAATTGGGTTTAAAAATTACAGCTCATGAGGTACTCATTATAGCATGACATCTCTTTCACAACATTCTGTCAAAGCCTTTATTGTGTTCTTCTTCTAGTGGTGGCTAGTAAATAGCTTGAGGGAACACTACTGCCACCATGTGGTAAGACAAGTAGGATTCTGGACCCCGCCCACAGAAGGGGGACAGAAGTGCTATGGAAACAGAACTACATGTGAGCCAAACCGAATTGAGCCGATCTGAGCCGATCTGATCCTACCCAAGCTGAGCGGTGGAAAAGAGGCATTAGTGCACCATGATAGACAGCATCCAACATCTGTAAGGTGTTTTCTTGCATTCAGAGTTAGACAGGCTTTATTTCTAAAAAGGAAAAAGTTTTACTTTCAATTTCTTTACTAAGTTTTCGACATGAAGCTTAAGAGAGATGTGAATCGACCAAGATACCCAAGTATTTGTAAGAATCGACAAACTCAATAGGAACACCATTCGTAGAAAGATAGAAGGAAGGCCCACCGATACCAACTTCCTGTTCGAAAACAGCATCCCTTTAGTTTTATCAGCATTTAGCACCAGTTTGAGATGGAACAAATCTGACTGGATGATGTCGAATGAAGGGAGGCGATGAAAAACCTTAGCAACTGATCTAGCTCAACATTAAACAACTGTATCGTCGGCATAGAAATGTAAGGATACATCAGGAACGATCTGACCTACATTACTTATGTAGATTGTAAAAAGGGTGGGTCCTAAGACTCAGCCTTGTGGTACAGTGTTGTTGACAGATAGCTGGAAGAAGAACCATTATGATGAGCACACTAGCTATGTTTCCATCCAATTTAAATTCGATTTTTGAGCGAATTTTAGAAAATTTCGCTAAAATGTAAATTAAAATTATGAGGATCAGAAGTGTTTCCATTAAACTGGCTTGAAGCGCATCTGCAATGCCACGCAAAGCGTCTCTACGTCAGACGTCAGCGTCATTACGTCACACGTCAGCGCCATACGTCAGACGTCAGCGTTACGCACTTCCACAGTAAACAGGAAGTAGCGTTTGAAAACAGACATCTCGGCAAAATGGAGAGAATATTTCAGGTATGTGTTGCTATCGGGCAAGTTGTATTTATTCTGTCATGCCAACTAGTTTTAGCGATGTTACATGTTGTCCGGAGCGGAAACAGCTGATCAGTCACGTGACGTGAATGTTCGCTGCGGCAGAACTGAGTCGGCTAATCTGTTTCCATCTGTCGTTTAGCCGACTCAGCTCTGAATCGACTCCCCAAAAACTACCTCAAGCGAGCGTATAAACTTTAGAGCGACTTAGAGGAAGTTAACTCGAATTATGCCGTTTCCATTTAGCTTTTCTGATGCGATGCTTCATAATGCGCACCTAGAAACCTTGATGGAAACACGCCTATTGCCTCCGGCTGCTGGGTGGGGAGAGACAAACAAAAATGGAAATGTGAGGTTCTGTAACAATAGCAATGAGGAGAAATGGCTTCCATTGGGGCCATTCACAGAATTAGGTTTAATTTGTGTGTGACTTTAGCTGAAATAATAGAATTTTATCTGGTTGTTCTTTATTATGACTCCTTTTGGCTTTGTATTGAAGACAAAACATTGTCTTCATACACTGTTATCAGTTCGTGTTTTGTTTATAATTATTAATTTCAGCAGAAATAAAAACTCAGGGTAAGTCTAATTCTAATTTTTGTTATGTTTAATCTTTTTTATTGTTTGCAGGACAAGATTATGTCAACGATGAAGTCTGCTGCCAAATAAATGCTTTTGTTTGCACTAAAGATGTTTTTATGTCTATATTCTGTTTTGTACTTCATTTTGCATGATGCTAATGTGTTGCCTGTAGTTTGTTTGTTTGTTTGTACAGCACTTTGGTTAGCCTTGTCGCTGTTTTAAGTGCTCTATAAATAAAATGGTATGGCATGGTATGGTAAATATGTCTTTCTTGCCCCGACAACATGATGAAGTCGCTTCCAGCAGGAGGTTAAGCCTTGAAGACGTCCCTTCTGGAGGACAACTGGTCAAATGTGATGTCTTCTTTAGATAATTACCATGAATAAATGCATGTCCTGAAATGTCTTTGTCTGTCTGAGGTAATATTAGTAAAACCATCATTTAAATTTAGTAAATAACATGCGACTATAAATTGCAGAACTTGTCAGTGTCCGGTTTGTACAGAACAACAAAATGGTTCATGTCTCAAATGTATGCAGCACAGCTGTAGAATGGTGTGTACAAGAACTAACAGACATACTGTATTTTACTTTTTATGGTGGTAAAATGCAAAGTGAATCTTTAAATTATGTCTAAAGTCTCACACTAAGCTGTCTGGCTATAACATTTATATAGAGTATGTCCGGTCATCATTTATGCACACAACAAACTGCTGGTTAAATACAACCCAATCTGTAGCCCAGTACTAGATCAAATATGGACCAAGCCAATCCTGAGTGGTTTTAACTCACATACCTGCCAAGTGTCTCGATTTGGGCCAGACAGTCCCACACTTGTGCCACACAAGGAGAGCTGGGACACTCAAATGTCTCACATTTGACCAGAGATGGCTGGGCTTCCCATTACTGTACATGCCATGCCTGCGTGGTGGGAGGGACACAGGGGGCAGTATCAGGAGTTTCCTGCAACAGCTTGAGTCAGGTTACAGTAATAAGCCTATATTAGATGCAAAGTCCAATTTCTCAGCTTGCAGAAAACATTAATTATGACAAACTATCACATTACAGTAATGAAAATCGAGCTAAAAAAGGCACACAAAAAAACAACACACTTTATAAAATGTTCGGATGTTTATATGTGTATTCATTGATTCAGCCATCAACCATAATTGACTATGTTGACAATCTTTGCTCTATATATTTAATATTCTTGGAGGATTGTGTGTGTGTTTGTGTGTGTATGTGTTTATGTCTGTAAACAAAATTTCTTAAAGAAGGGGTGTCAAGCTACAGTTGGGGGCCTAAATTAACAAGATGGTCTAAGCTGTAGGCCAATTTCAATCAATGCATTAACTAATTTCAGTTTATTTATATTCAGTAGTCCTTCGTTTATTGAAGTGGTTCCGTACCATGACCCCCCTTGATAAGTGAAAAACCGCGAAGTAGGAATACAGTAGTCCAAGTCCAAGTTCAGTTCAAGTCCAGTAAACTTTGTCATAACATGTGCCAGGCTGCAATCACACTCACTCATCACCTGTTACTCCCAATCACCCTCCTTAAATAAACAATTTAAATTTAAATACTGTAACATTTTAAATAAATAATCCATACAGCACTGCATCTGCTCCATCCATCCCAGCAGAACTGGGCAATGTTTTCAGGAAACTTTCAGGGAATAATGATCAATGAATTTACATCTACAACTTATTAACTTTTAGACTCTACTCAGTCTAAGATAGCTGCCACAGCAAACTGACCTAAGATGGCTATAACTCAATCAGTTTTACAGACATGAAGCTAAAATTTGATGCTGTAGTAGCAGGTAGTTTTTCACAGCACAAACTTTGAGACATTTGACATTGCACAATATTGTATGGGATTCCACATATTGTTATTTTTTTTAGGTTTGGCCAAAATGCCAACAACTGTCATTTCTCAAAATAAGATGGTCTTGTTTAAAACTTTGGCATAAAAGGCAGTGGGGGACATTCCTTCTTTAAAAAAATAGGCTTTCAATTTGTCCTCTTTTCATAATAAACTACTATACAGGTAATCCCCGACTTACGAGGGGTCGACCTACGAGGTCCCGGATTTACGAGGTTATCATATTTAATAAAAATATGAAATAATTTTTTTGTGTGTTTAAATGTTCTTAATTTCATGTGTACAGCACTTTGTTGCAGCTGTGGTTGTTTTAAATGGCTTTATAAATAAAGTATAATTATTTTTATGATGTTTTATTACAATTTAAAGCGTATTTGCGTGACTTCCGGTCGTTTCCGGAAATGCATCCGTGTCCGCCATTTTACCTTCCCCAAGTGCGGTCAAGTGAGGTCCGCCATTATCGGCACTCAGCAGCCAGCTTTGGATGACTGTTTCTCCCATAAGAGGATGCCTCACAGGATAAATTAGCTGGAAACACTCTGTGGACGTCTCAGGCCCAGAGCAGCAGCCGCGGATCGCTCCGCAATCGCTTCCACTACACCGTCCGACATGCTATCGAGCGCAGCTAACGAAGCTAAGCTAAGCGGGCGGGGACACCAAGCCAACAGGCAGAGGCCATCTGCGGCCGGAAGCTTGCCTCTTATGTCCGCCTTGCAGCCTAATGGTACATCCAGACCAAACACGTTTTCAACTGCAGGAGCGTCCGGTTTACATGCAAAGTCAATGGGGGACGCGCCTCCAGGCGCGTCTTGGCGTCGGGCGTCACGTCACGTGCGTGTTGAGCGTGCTGGAAAGCGTTTTCCGTGCACGTGAACCCGCGTCAGCCTCCAAAGCACGCCTTGAAAATGTTGATGATTTCGCCGTTCAAACTCGTGAACGCGTGTGTCAACCAATCAGGGAGAGTCGGGGGGAGGAGAGAGGGGGAGAGTCCGCTATGTGACGCGGAAACGAGGGGACGGGTATTGCGCAACTATGTGACGTATTGTTTGTGGGACACAGAAAAAACCCGCGAAGTCGTGTACTATGGAAGAGAAACTCATTGTAGCTGTGTGTTCGCGACAAGTCCTTTACGACCAGTCAAGTCTGCTCTACAGAGACAGAAATAAAAAGGTCCTTGCCTGGCGGAGTGCAGTGAGGAACTCGGTATACCGGTAAGCTCCTCCCCCCCCCCCGCCGCCACGCCGCCGCAGCTTCGCGTTCTGGTCTGGACACCACTGGGTCCAGTGCGTCCACTT
>JBBPBX010039485.1:0-10912 GCA_038048925.1 Garcialebias charrua
TAGTTTAGAACATGTTCTTTAGTTTAAAACATGTTCTTTAGTTTAAAGGACAACACCCACCATGACAGTAACAATTCACCATATAGGACAATTACTGTAATTTAATATGTCTATTTTCATTTTTGCATTTGGGCCAGGCGAGGGTTAAAAAAAAAAAAAAAAACAGTCCCGAATGAATCCGGAAACCCGGCCGAAGAGTGCCGAAGTGTCATGTGACTTTTGTTACGTCTCCACCCAGAAGGCAGAAGGCAGGAGTGAGTTTCCATGGAGGTTTATGAGAGTGGGAGATAAAACTGCATATTTCCTGGTGCATTTGTGTGTACATATGGACCAGCGCTCTGATTTTATTTATTATTTATTTTATAACACCGCTGCGGACCGTTGCTGCTCTCATTCATCCTGCCCAGAGGAGCGAGCCGCGCGCGTCTCTGGCTCCTCGTTCCGCTGGTCACCTTTGAAGTTCCGAATGCGTGTCAGGGCTCTGCTCCGTCCCAGCCTTGTTGCGGGGAGCACGGGGGAGCACGCGCGCAGAGCTCCGCTGCGCGGCTGCCTTTCTGTACTCCCGACCTGTCTGGTCACGGGGGGAGAGAATAAAAAGCCGATGCGGAAATGAATGAATTTGTCGCGATCAAGCAAATTAAACTAGTATGTCTACGTGGATGCTCGCTCAGAATATAGACATCAGTGAGCGACAGCAGGATTAATCAACAGGCAGCTTTAGGGAATATTTAAAAATGCTTCGCTTTTTTTCCTCGCTCAGAGCAGCGGTCATGGAAGTTGATGAATGCTTATTATAACTCCGCCTGTAACTCCAAGGCGTCACTTTAGTGACGTGAATGCCCATGTGAATGCCCATATATGGAGAGGAGCAGATTTTTCCTGGAGCTTCTGCTAAAATCTGCTATAAATCATGAAATAACACATTTAGCGTTATTTCTCTACAATATAAATAAACGCTCCTGTATTATTTTTAAATAAACTAATAAATATTAAAGACCGTGTAAAGTGAATTTCAACATTTCCTTAAATAAACATTATAAATGTGATAATTGTAATGTTGTAAATGAGTAAAAAGTCTCAAAATTGTAGCTCAATTAATTTTGAAGTTATACATGAAACTGTGTATAAAGACATGTGTGTTTCAGGATTTTTTAGGCGTGTTTTAAACGGGACCGCGTTTCGTCACGCGGTCCTCATTAGTATAGCCCCCACCCCCTGCTGCTCCAGTCATATAAATTGTTCTTCGCATGGGTGGAGCCGTTCACTCGCGACTCGCAGATAGCATCAGATAGCAATAGCATAGATATTTTGTTCATTGTTAGCTAGCTAATCAATTATGCCTCGTTCCTGCATCTTCCCAGGATGTTTTAATGGTCAGGGCACCTGCTACTGACCGTCTCCCTCCTCAGCCTCCGGACACCGCCGCCGCCTTTCCTGTTTCTTTTCTTTCTTTCTTTTTTTTTATTGCTAAGCCTGTGCCCTACAAGTTCACAAGCTCCTTTTTTGCTAAGAAAATGCGACAGGTCCATTGCATACTTAGTTATCAACGTGATTACTCTTTATCTTAATCACCAACACAGCCCTCTTTATCTTAATCACCAACACAGCCCCCGCATGCGATGTGTCGGGTCGGACCGGTGCAGCCGCGCGAGTCCGCTCATCTTCTAAACACATAACAGCGGAGTTATGAATTATAGTTGCGTCCTCAACTTTAAAAATAAAACCAGAGTTGTTTGTGCACTAAAAACAGCGTAACTCTTGGAAAAAGGAGCAAACAGAGCAGGTTTACTGATGAACCTGTCTTCCTCCTCCACACAGTTCAGCTCTGAGCGAGAGAGTCCTCCTACTTGCTCTCTGAGCTGCAGAACTGTGCTGAAACCACGCCCACTGCTGACACGCCCCCACAGTTCCAGACTAAGAGAAAATAATGTATTTTCATGATTTTTGACACTTAATTTTATAAGGAAAACAATGTTTTTAATCAGTCAGATTTATATGGGTGATTAATAACACATATTTATGCCATGTGATAAACTAAAAACACAAATCTAATTTCACTTTACACGGTCTTTAATGGCGATGCAATTTGAAAACATGGTGGGTGTTGTCCTTTAAAACATGTTCTTTAGTTTAAAATGTGTTCTTTAGTTTAAAACATGTTCTTTAGTTTAAAACATGTTCTTTAGTTTAAAACATGTTCTTTAGTTTAAAACATGTTCTTTAGTTTAAAACGTGTTCTTTAGTTTAAAACGTGTTCTTTAGTTTAAAACGTGTTCTTTAGTTTAAAACGTGTTCTTTAGTTTAAAACGTGTTCTTTAGTTTAAAACGTGTTCTTTAGTTTAAAACGTGTTCTTTAGTTTAAAACGTGTTCTTTAGTTTAAAACGTGTTCTTTAGTTTAAAACGTGTTCTTTAGTTTAAAACGTGTTCTTTAGTTTAAAACGTGTTCTTTAGTTTAAAACGTGTTCTTTAGTTTAAAACGTGTTCTTTAGTTTAAAACGTGTTCTTTAGTTTAAAACGTGTTCTTTAGTTTAAAACGTGTTCTTTAGTTTAAAACGTGTTCTTTAGTTTAAAACGTGTTCTTTAGTTTAAAACGTGTTCTTTAGTTTAAAACGTGTTCTTTAGTTTAAAACGTGTTCTTTAGTTTAAAACGTGTTCTTTAGTTTAAAACGTGTTCTTTAGTTTAAAACGTGTTCTTTAGTTTAAAACGTGTTCTTTAGTTTAAAACGTGTTCTTTAGTTTAAAACGTGTTCTTTAGTTTAAAACGTGTTCTTTAGTTTAAAACGTGTTCTTTAGTTTAAAACGTGTTCTTTAGTTTAAAACGTGTTCTTTAGTTTAAAACGTGTTCTTTAGTTTAAAACGTGTTCTTTAGTTTAAAACGTGTTCTTTAGTTTAAAACGTGTTCTTTAGTTTAAAACGTGTTCTTTAGTTTAAAACGTGTTCTTTAGTTTAAAACGTGTTCTTTAGTTTAAAACGTGTTCTTTAGTTTAAAACGTGTTCTTTAGTTTAAAACGTGTTCTTTAGTTTAAAACGTGTTCTTTAGTTTAAAACGTGTTCTTTAGTTTAAAACGTGTTCTTTAGTTTAAAACGTGTTCTTTAGTTTAAAACGTGTTCTTTAGTTTAAAACGTGTTCTTTAGTTTAAAACGTGTTCTTTAGTTTAAAACGTGTTCTTTAGTTTAAAACGTGTTCTTTAGTTTAAAACGTGTTCTTTAGTTTAAAACGTGTTCTTTAGTTTAAAACATGTTCTTTAGTTTAAAACATGTTCTTTAGTTTAAAACGTGTTCTTTAGTTTAAAACGTGTTCTTTAGTTTAAAACATGTTCTTTAGTTTAAAACATGTTCTTTAGTTTAAAACATGTTCTTTAGTTTAAAACATGTTCTTTAGTTTAAAACATGTTCTTTAGTTTAAAACATGTTCTTTAGTTTAAAACATGTGGCTGAAACTACATTTTATATATTTTTCACCGTTCTGCACTACAAGAAAGAAGACTAATTAATACTTAATTTGTTTTTTTATTTAAAAACTGTCAAAGTTTCTTTGTCATTCGCACCACATGTGGTACATGAGGTGGAACGAGGTTATGTACACAGGGTCCCAATTACATCCAACAATGACAAGAAATGTAAAAGAAAAACGATAATAAGATCTAATATACGAACAAGACAAACATCAACTAAAAATACACTAAGCACAAGTAGCATAAAAAATACGCTGAACAGCAGCATGAACATGAGCAGCAGCAACATGAAACAGATCAGCAACATGAAACAGATCAGCAGCAACATGAAACAGATCAGCAGCAACATGAAACAGATCAGCAGCAACATGAAACAGATCAGCAGCAACATGAAACAGATCAGCAGCAACATGAAACAGATCAGCAGCAACATGAAACAGATCAGCAGCAACATGAAACAGATCAGCAGCAACATGAAACAGATCAGCAGCAACATGAAACAGATCAGCAGCAACATGAAACAGATCAGCAGCAACATGAAACAGATCAGCAGCAACATGAAACAGATCAGCAGCAACATGAAACAGATCAGCAGCAACATGAAACAGATCAGCAGCAACATGAAACAGATCAGCAGCAACATGAAACAGATCAGCAGCAACATGAAACAGATCAGCAGCAACATGAAACAGATCAGCAGCAACATGAAACAGATCAGCAGCAACATGAAACAGATCAGCAGCAACATGAAACAGATCAGCAGCAACATGAAACAGATCAGCAGCAACATGAAACAGATCAGCAGCAACATGAAACAGATCAGCAGCAACATGAAACAGATCAGCAGCAACATGAAACAGATCAGCAGCAACATGAAACAGATCAGCAGCAACATGAAACAGATCAGCAGCAACATGAAACAGATCAGCAGCAACATGAAACAGATCAGCAGCAACATGAAACAGATCAGCAGCAACATGAAACAGATCAGCAGCAACATGAAACAGATCAGCAGCAACATGAAACAGATCAGCAGCAACATGAAACAGATCAGCAGCAACATGAAACAGATCAGCAGCAACATGAAACAGATCAGCAGCAACATGAAACAGATCAGCAGCAACATGAAACAGATCAGCAGCAACATGAAACAGATCAGCAGCAACATGAAACAGATCAGCAGCAACATGAAACAGATCAGCAGCAACATGAAACAGATCAGCAGCAACATGAAACAGATCAGCAGCAACATGAAACAGATCAGCAGCAACATGAAACAGATCAGCAGCAACATGAAACAGATCAGCAGCAACATGAAACAGATCAGCAGCAACATGAAACAGATCAGCAGCAACATGAAACAGATCAGCAGCAACATGAAACAGATCAGCAGCAACATGAAACAGATCAGCAGCAACATGAAACAGATCAGCAGCAACATGAAACAGATCAGCAGCAACATGAAACAGATCAGCAGCAACATGAAACAGATCAGCAGCAACATGAAACAGATCAGCAGCAACATGAAACAGATCAGCAGCAACATGAAACAGATCAGCAGCAACATGAAACAGATCAGCAGCAACATGAAACAGATCAGCAGCAACATGAAACAGATCAGCAGCAACATGAAACAGATCAGCAGCAACATGAAACAGATCAGCAGCAACATGAAACAGATCAGCAGCAACATGAAACAGATCAGCAGCAACATGAAACAGATCAGCAGCAACATGAAACAGATCAGCAGCAACATGAAACAGATCAGCAGCAACATGAAACAGATCAGCAGCAACATGAAACAGATCAGCAGCAACATGAAACAGATCAGCAGCAACATGAAACAGATCAGCAGCAACATGAAACAGATCAGCAGCAACATGAAACAGATCAGCAGCAACATGAAACAGATCAGCAGCAACATGAAACAGATCAGCAGCAACATGAAACAGATCAGCAGCAACATGAAACAGATCAGCAGCAACATGAAACAGATCAGCAGCAACATGAAACAGATCAGCAGCAACATGAAACAGATCAGCAGCAACATGAAACAGATCAGCAGCAACATGAAACAGATCAGCAGCAACATGAAACAGATCAGCAGCAACATGAAACAGATCAGCAGCAACATGAAACAGATCAGCAGCAACATGAAACAGATCAGCAGCAACATGAAACAGATCAGCAGCAACATGAAACAGATCAGCAGCAACATGAAACAGATCAGCAGCAACATGAAACAGATCAGCAGCAACATGAAACAGATCAGCAGCAACATGAAACAGATCAGCAGCAACATGAAACAGATCAGCAGCAACATGAAACAGATCAGCAGCAACATGAAACAGATCAGCAGCAACATGAAACAGATCAGCAGCAACATGAAACAGATCAGCAGCAACATGAAACAGATCAGCAGCAACATGAAACAGATCAGCAGCAACATGAAACAGATCAGCAGCAACATGAAACAGATCAGCAGCAACATGAAACAGATCAGCAGCAACATGAAACAGATCAGCAGCAACATGAAACAGATCAGCAGCAACATGAAACAGATCAGCAGCAACATGAAACAGATCAGCAGCAACATGAAACAGATCAGCAGCAACATGAAACAGATCAGCAGCAACATGAAACAGATCAGCAGCAACATGAAACAGATCAGCAGCAACATGAAACAGATCAGCAGCAACATGAAACAGATCAGCAGCAACATGAAACAGATCAGCAGCAACATGAAACAGATCAGCAGCAACATGAAACAGATCAGCAGCAACATGAAACAGATCAGCAGCAACATGAAACAGATCAGCAGCAACATGAAACAGATCAGCAGCAACATGAAACAGATCAGCAGCAACATGAAACAGATCAGCAGCAACATGAAACAGATCAGCAGCAACATGAAACAGATCAGCAGCAACATGAAACAGATCAGCAGCAACATGAAACAGATCAGCAGCAACATGAAACAGATCAGCAGCAACATGAAACAGATCAGCAGCAACATGAAACAGATCAGCAGCAACATGAAACAGATCAGCAGCAACATGAAACAGATCAGCAGCAACATGAAACAGATCAGCAGCAACATGAAACAGATCAGCAGCAACATGAAACAGATCAGCAGCAACATGAAACAGATCAGCAGCAACATGAAACAGATCAGCAGCAACATGAAACAGATCAGCAGCAACATGAAACAGATCAGCAGCAACATGAAACAGATCAGCAGCAACATGAAACAGATCAGCAGCAACATGAAACAGATCAGCAGCAACATGAAACAGATCAGCAGCAACATGAAACAGATCAGCAGCAACATGAAACAGATCAGCAGCAACATGAAACAGATCAGCAGCAACATGAAACAGATCAGCAGCAACATGAAACAGATCAGCAGCAACATGAAACAGATCAGCAGCAACATGAAACAGATCAGCAGCAACATGAAACAGATCAGCAGCAACATGAAACAGATCAGCAGCAACATGAAACAGATCAGCAGCAACATGAAACAGATCAGCAGCAACATGAAACAGATCAGCAGCAACATGAAACAGATCAGCAGCAACATGAAACAGATCAGCAGCAACATGAAACAGATCAGCAGCAACATGAAACAGATCAGCAGCAACATGAAACAGATCAGCAGCAACATGAAACAGATCAGCAGCAACATGAAACAGATCAGCAGCAACATGAAACAGATCAGCAGCAACATGAAACAGATCAGCAGCAACATGATGTGATATTTCACAGTGATTATTCTGGTTAGATATTCATGAGTCTAACAGCCTCAGGGTAGAAGCTGTTCCTCAGTCTAGTGGTTCTACACTTAATGCTCCTCAACCTCCTTCCTGAGGGGAGTGGGGCAAAAATGTGTGTGTGTGTGTGTGTGTGTGTGTGCGCGTGCGTGCGTGCGTGCGAGTGTGCGCGTGCACATCTGAGGAGCTGCAACATACTCAGTCTTATAAATATCACCTTCTCATGGTGGATCAACCAGTGTGTTGTTGACAGAACTATTTGTTCTCATGTAAAAGTCAGACCATCAGTCTAACGTTGGATCGTTAGTGCCTGATGGCTGCTGAAGGGTTCCAAGGTTACAGTGGTCATCTGACAGCTCGGCTGTGTTTGAACGTTCAGGTGCACGCAGCTGAACAGTCGAGTGGTGAAGCTGAGTCAGGAGCTGTCTGAGGAGCAGGAGATGAACCGCTGCCTCCGAGCCAACCAGGCGCAGCTGCAAGATCGAGTGGCGGAGGAGGAACACAAAGCACGAGAGAGCGGTAAGTCAGCGCAGCACGTCGCACGACGACTGTCCTCATCAACAAGAGGGGGGGGTGTTGCACAGGTCCAGACGTTTACACAGTAACTCCCATACAGGACGTTCTAAAACTCTTCACTTTATTTAAAGCTGCAGAACTTTTACAGTATTTTCTTCATATGTTTTTAGTGAGTTTTCCAATTAAATTCTTGATTTAAATAAAATCCTAAAATTTAAACTTATTTATACACAGACCTGTCAACAAGTATTTTTCCTCCTTACAGATTTTGTTTCTGTCCTTCTCAGATGTTTCAGATCATTCAACAAATGTTAAAGTTAATCTGAGTAAAAAGAAAACAGTTTTGAAATGTTTTAATTTAAAACGAGGGGAAGAAAGTTCTCCAAACCAACCTGTTCCTACGTGACAGAGTAACCCACCCCCAGGCTGAGGTCAGTTTTATGCTCTGTAGAGTCATGGAGTTGTCATTAACAAATGGAGAAAAACACGAGAGGCTTGAGGTAACTGTTGCTGCCAGATGTTGCACAACCAGTTGTATGAGGCTTCAGGGGGAACTGATCCTTACTTTGAATATCTGTTTTTACTGATTACATCATTTAAAACCTGCTTTGTGTCACCAGTGTCATCATTTTGAGACCTGAGAACACTGATAAAGATTTGGAGAAGTAGGAGGGAAATAATCAAGAAGTTTATTGTTAAACAAAATGAAGGAACAAGCAGCATAAATAATCATAAGCTAGCTCTGGAGCATCACCTCACGCTTCATGAACTCCCCAGACCTAAATTTCTGTTTTCTTGTTGTCTGTTCTCAGATCAGTTTGTTGTTGGTTGTAAATTATTTGAACTAGAGCCCGACGATATATCGATCGACCCTACCTACATATCGACAGGGCCGATAAATCAGTGGGGTCGCTATTTTATACTTATATACTTTATACTTTTATACTACTATGAAAAACTACTATGCAAAAAACTCAGGACAGTACTAAACTTTTATTATTTCATTTTATGCTTGTTTATTAATTGTTTAGTGTTTAAGTGGTTACTGTTGCACCGAGGGACTGAGAGAGAAATGCAATTTCAATCCTGTGTATGTCCTGTACATATTGCAGTTCTGACAATAAAGTTGACTTTGACTTTGATTTTGGCCTGATATAGACGTTTGGAGACATTTCGGTATTGGTGATGGTTGTCTCTTTATTTTTTTTGCTGATGTAAACACAGTGTCTCCCACCATTACACAACCGGGGCACCCCGCCCTGTCAGCAGAACTGACCACCCTGCTTACTGAATTCTGACCTACTGGCACCAACATAGCACTAAGCTAGCCGCGCGCTAGCTAAAAAGCTAAAGAGGTAGCTCTCCGTCTCCCTGACGCTGAGCCGTCCGCACCCCCAACCCCCGTCAACAAAAATCACAGAGAATACGAGCGCCCTGCCAAGGCAAGTAAACTAGTGGAAACACTAAAACACTTGTAATGTTCACCCCTAAAGTGCTGGAACCAGGTGTAGTTGTACGATGTATCCAGCAGAGGTCGCATGACGACTAATTTCAAGTCATGGCCGTTCGCTTAATTTAAGTTTCACTTTCAGCACAGATGAAGCAGGGAGTAACACTGTGTAGAACTGAACAGAGCATGGTAATTTTATTTTAACTGATCTGTAAAATAAATCAATAATAATAAATTATCTTCAATCCTCCAACATGCTTGTCATTAGCTACGTGTCTCTCAAGTTAGCAAGCTAACGTTTAGATAATGTAAAATAGGCTATTGCCTTGTAAAACTTTATCCAGAACAATAAATCTAACGTAGACATTAAATATATCAGTTAGCAAAATTATCTTTGTCGTCCTCAATGAAATTTATTGTTTGTCTCAGATTTTTACTTCTCTACAAAGAAAAATAAACTCTGCTGCTGTCAATACTAATCAGACCTTCACCGTACGTGACTGAACAATGAACAGGTGTTTCTTTGTTTAATTTATAATTTTGTAATACACTTGATAACTTTATGGTGAATAGTGGAGAATAGAAAATGTGAACGCACGTTAAGAGACTGTTTTTATGACCAGTGCTCCGCAGTAAACCTGTTGTGGGAGTGGGACTCTGTACCCGTCCATTGTGGTGAAGAGGGAGCTAAGTATAGCTGGCATTGGTGGGCGCCAGACCGCTAGGGAGCGCTAAAGCGCTAATCCGCTTACAGTGGACCTAAACTTTTTGTCAGCGTTTTTGTGGATTGACTAACTTTTATAATTCATAAGCGGATTTGTGCTATTTTTATTTAAAATGCAGTACCGCTAATAACTAATTATCTATCAGTAAAAACCAATAAACTTATTTACAAGCTCTTATGCTGCTTGTTTTACCTTTTTCCCCACCGTAAAGAGCAGAGAGGAGGAAGGGTTGGAGGGGGGAGGGGGGGCAGAGCGGAGAACAGACTCGGATCTACCATGTAGGTAAATGATGCCGTTGCCTGGGGATCCCATCAGCATGGGGCCCCGCCTCGCCCCGTGCAGTCACCTACATCACTAACATTGATCCTGCTTGTTAATGTACATTTAACATAAAAATAATTATAGTTACGATGAAAACGATAATTAAATACGCAATTAAAAAAACGGTCGATTTCTTCATCCCCCTACTAAAAATGGACTATTCCATCTTGACATCTTCCGGGTTAGAGGTGAACTCAGGGGCCAATTCTGTGGCTAGCTGTTTGTGCTGCTGGGTACTTGGATAAATCCGCAGAAAACCCCGCTGTTTCAAGCCAAATTAACGTGGCCGGAGGATTTTATTGTGTGTTTTGTGTCGACCATTCGACGGCGAGTCGTTATTTTTATGTATTTGGGTTACTTTTATGTATAAATGCGGTGGCGACACACCCGTGTATTTGAGATTTAAAAGTGGTTTTAGGGATTAAGAGATCATTCTATTTTTTGTTAATTTCGTGGCCGAATAGAATATATGTACGTAAAGTATTAAATAAATCCTTTGATTTTTGTAATTTCATCCTTTTAGGATCATTTTTGTTACTTTTCAGTTGGCAGTGTAGTGCAAATATTGCATAAAGCTGCCGGCTGTATATGTGTATGTATGTATGTATGTATGTATGTATGTATGTATGTATGTATGTATGTATATATATATATATATATATATATATATA
>JBBPBX010039485.1:14975-29862 GCA_038048925.1 Garcialebias charrua
ATGTTTATGTTTATGTTTATTAAATTTGTTCATTTTTTTACAAAAGAAACACAATACAAGACAATCCCATTAATGATACGTACACAATGTAAAAAAATGAAAGGAAGCAGAAAGAAGAATAAATCTTATTATATCTGCCCCTTTTTTCAAACAATCAGATTAAACAATAATAATATTTCACCAGTAGTACAAAATGACTAACTCTTTCTAATTTTCTAATACTAATACGTAACTAATAATCGATACAAAACACATTAATAATATTTCACCAGTAGTACAAAATGACTAATTCTTTCTAATTTTCTAATACTAATACATAATTAAAAATTGATACAAAGCACATTAATAATCTTCCACCAGTAGTACAAAATGACTAACTCTTTCTAATTTTCTAATACTAATACATAACTAATAAATAATACAATACACATTATGCTAATTCATATATATTTTTTTCTATAAGACCCTATAGAAGACCATGGTCTTCTATAGGGTCCTATAGAAGGTCTTCTATAGGGTCCTATAGAAGACCATGGTCAGTGATGTTTCACAGCTGCAGGAGGCCGGTGTGTGTTGTTCCCATGAAATGGCAGGTCTGTCAATTCCTCCCTCTGTCTTCCACGGCTTTGTCCTTTTATTTTTCCAGTTGATGTAATATGTTCTCATGGTGTGTCCAGAACAGTTGGCCTGTCCCAGCATGATGTTTTTGTAAAGGGATCGTTTTCATTTGTTTGTGATTCTGCGTTTGAGATCTTGAGCGTTCTTCTTACACACGTTTCTGCAGCATTTTATCTTTTTGGTTCGTGGTCCACGCGTCACTTCCGTATTTGACAATGGGACTGATGTAACACTGCAACACTCTTCTGGGTCTTCATGGAGAGACGTTTGCCAGAATGAGATCTGTGAACGCTCATTTTGATTTCTGTCAAACATCGTTTCTCTGTTGTTGAAGCTCTCAAACACTTGACTTGTTTTAGCTGAGCCTTTCAGTTTGATGATGTCACACTCCGGTGTCGCTTTCTGCTTTATCGTGGTTTCTGTTTTCTGTTAACTTTATCAGTTTCTCCATCAGTGATGTTTGAAGAGCTTCCTCTTTGGTAGCATCTAGGACCATGTCATCAGCATGGCATGAGATGTTGACATTTTTACCCCCAACACGATGCCAGGCATTCCTTCTATATCTCTCAACACACACTGTATAAGGAGAACAGATCTGGGGACAAGACGCATCGCTGCACACCTCTTTTGATCTCCATGTTGGTTTTCATATCTTGTTGCAGCTTTCTGCTGCCAGTTCTGTGATGGTCTCTCCCATCAACATTCATTCAGTAATCAGATGTTCATGTTTGATCCAACATGAAGATCCCATGATAAAACATTTCCAACTTTTCCATTTAAACTTAAGTGTGTCCTTTTTAGATTGATACAGGCTAAATAAATGTTCTTTGAATTTACTTGTTGGTGTCGGTCACAAGCCCGGGCAAACCAGAGCTGGGTCAGAGAGGGCGTCTGGCGTAAAACACTTTAGTGAAAACAAAAAGGGAAGTTTGTTCAAACCGCAGCAGACTGGTCGAGGCCCGAGAACCACCACCACCACCAGTGTCAGTAGAAATGGTGCTACTGTTAGTTGAAGACCATGAGGGAAACTTGTAGGAGACGGAGGGAGAAGAGTAAAGTCAAGGGTGCACTAAAGTTTACAACTCTAAATACAATGACAGGGAAAGGAGATAGCAGAGGAAACCCATTTATGTATGGATCCACAATCTCATTGTTTCAGTCTCTACCCAGAGTTCATGACCAGAGGTGAGGGAACGTAGACCGACCGGCAGAACCTCACCCTCGACCTGAAGAGAACATCCACCCTCTGTCTGAGGACCATGGGCTCAGATCTGGAGGTGCCGGTTCTAATCCCAGCTGCTTCACACTCGGCTGTGAACCTCTCCAGTGAGAGCTGAAGATCACGACATGATGACGTCAACAGGACCTCATCATCTACAGAGAGCTGAGATGAATCCTGAGGCCACTGAACTGGACTCACTACACCTCCTGACTGCACCGAGAAGTTCTGTCCATGAAAGTTATGAACAGAATCTGTGACAACAGGCAGCTCTGATGGAGTCCAACTCCCACCCTGAAGGGTCTGACTGACTGCCGGCAGTGAGAACCAAACTCTCGCTTGTAAAGAGACAGAACACCTGTAACAACAGGCCCCCAGTCCCATCCTCACAAAGCAGCCCCCACAGTGCACCCCGAGGAACATGGTCGAATGCCTTCTCCAAGTCCACACATGTAGACTGGATGGACAAACTCCCATGACCCCTCGAGGACCCTAGTGAGGGTAAAGAGCTGGTCCTGTGTTCACACCCAGGACAGAACCGACATTGTTCCTCCTGGATCAGAGGTTCAACCAACAATCGGACTCTTCTCCAGTATCCTGAATAGATCTTACAGGTGCTGTCATTAGTACCATCCATCCATCATTTATCTTTACCCTCTTCTTCAGGTCATGGGTCTCACTGGTGCCCATGTCCAGCTGTCACTGTGCAGGAGGCAGGGGACACCCTGGACAGGTCTCCAGTCCATCACAGAGACAAACAACCATTCACACTCACACCTGGGGACAACTCAGAGTCACCATCACTCTAACGTGTTTTTGATCTGTGGGAGGAATCTGGAGAAAACCCACGCAGCACAGAGAGAACATGCAAACTCCACCCAGAAAGGCCCCCGGACCGGGATTTGAACCGGCGACCTGCTTGCTGAGAGGCAACTGCTCCACCGTGCCGCTTGTCATTAAAAATCACTCAACCAGTCAAAGTCATTCATGGTGAAAATTAACTTTCAAGTAGGGTGAATGGTTGTACTGTGTACATTAACTCATATGCTGCTGCCACTCTTTGCAAATGTCAATGCTAGAACCTTCAGTTTATTTTATAGATATACTTTTTATACTACTATGCAAAAACTCAGGACAGTATTACACTTTTATCATTTCATTTTATGCTTATGTTCATTAAATGTTTAGTGTTTTAGTGTTTAAATGGTTATTGTTGCACCGAGGGACTGAGAGAAACGCAATTTCTATCCTGTGTATGTCCTGTACATATTGCAGTTCTGACAATATTTTGACTTTGACTTTGGTTAAACTGCTTCATTGATCGCAGGAGGAAATCAATACTTCAAGGAAACTAATGAACTTTTAAACTGACCCGGGGTTTTTCTGCAACTTCCTGATGAGCTCAGTGAGCCGGATCTTCAAAGTAGAAATGTTTGGAATAAACATCTTGTGATGTTCTTTTCCATCAGTGACATCATGAAGACTCACACGATGTGTTTCTGATGGTTGAGGTGACTCATTGTGTTTTCTGTGAAACATCAACGTAAAGAAACCACAACGTGTCACAAAACACTTTAAAATCATCTCCAAGGAGAAAATAAAAATTAAACTGCTGCTGGTTGAGTTCCCCGTTGGGGCGGCTGTGGCTCAGTGGTTAGAGCAGTCGTTCTCCAATGGAAGAGTTGGGGGTTTGATTCCAGCAGCAGTCATAAGTGTCCCTGGGCAAAACACTGAACCCCCCCCACTGTCTGATGTGTCCCATCAGTGCATGAGAGTGTGTGGAGGTGAGTGAGTGTGTTGTAATGAGCTTAGAGTCTTAATGAGACAGAAAGTGTTAAATATCAAAACTAAATTGTTGACGAAGTACTAAACTTTTAGTTAAGTGTTTAATCTAGATATTTGTAGATTGTGAAAAGTTACTTTTTTTGCTCTGTTACTCAGAGGATTATTGTTTGAATTGATTGATTGAATTTATTTTGTTTTTGAAAAAAGGGTCAGATAAAATAAGATTTATTCTTCTTTCTGCCACCTTTCATTTTATGTATTCTTTCATATAATATGTAATATGGTTTTTTTCTTTATCTTTAGGGTTTTAATGCAAAATGAATAAATTTAATAAAAAAAAAAAAAAAGTAGTAAACAGGTAGTCCTTGACTTACGACGGTCTCGAGTTACGTTTCACGGTTACAACGCATCTCCCATTAAAAATATATATATTTAGAAAAATGATTTTGAAAAGGCGAGTTACGCAGTTTCCGGTTTTATGGTGTAAACGTAGCAGCAGAGGAATAGGAACCCTGTACTCTAAAAAAGTCTGGTCCTCTGGACATTCAAAATACAAAACAAAACTGTACTGTGAACGCGGTTTTATGTCGTAAATGAATGGAGAATACGGAGGAGGGACGGAGGAAATGGCGTCGCCAGTATCCCAGTAGGAAATGTAACTTTTTTCCTTCATTATGGCTCTGAAATGTATGTGTTTTTTGATAATTATGTAAGGTACTGTGTTAGGATAGGCTTAGTGCTTGGTAAAATACAGTACTGTACGTATAAGGTGAAGTATTTATGTATGCTCTGACACGTCGAAATTCGGTTTCTGACGCCGTGTAGGAACGGATCTCCGTCGTAAGTCGAGGACTACCTGTATTTATAAATGTAGAGTTTATTTATCATACTGACAAGGAAGTGTGGAAAAGTCTGATTGAATTGGTTTTAAAGTGTGGATTAAAACCTCCTGCTCTTCTTCCTCCTCTGCTGACTACACTGAGCCCTGTGTGTAGTCAGCAGAGGAGGAGGAAGAGCAGGAGGAGGAGGAAGAGGAGGAGGAGCCCTCTGATGGGGAGTTCAGTCAGTTTTCCTGAGCTCAGCCCATTATTTTCTCTGTTTTGACCAAACTATGGAGTGGAGCTGCTTCTCTGCTGTTCTGAGTTTCACGTCGAGGTAAGAACTTTCCTTCTGTCTGCAGCTCACTGGCTGTGAGCTTCTCCCAGATGTTCTCTCTGAGAAACATCTGCAACGTTCTCTGAGTCCTTTCATCTGCAGGGAAATGTTTCACACGAAGCTCAGTGCAGGAGAGCTGCTCAGAGAGGGTTCTCCTGAGTGGATCCTTCAGAGAGAGTTCTCCTGAGTGGATCCTTCAGAGAGAGTTCTCCTGAGTGGATCCTTCAGAGAGAGTTCTCCTGAGTGGATCCTTCAGAGAGAGTTCTCCTGAGTGGATCCTTCAGAGAGAGTTCTCCTGAGTGGATCCTTCAGAGAGAGTTCTCCTGAGTGGATCCTTCAGAGAGAGTTCTCCTGAGTGGATCCTTCAAACGTGTGGCCTGCAGCTGCTCCTTCAGCTCCTTCAGGCATGTGGAGGTGGAGGAGCAGCAGCAGATGAAGCTCTGATGTTCAAAAAACTTCCAGGAGGTTTCAAACTTCTCTCTTATTTCAGAGTTGAGCCACAAAGTCTGCGGCCTGGTTCTGTTCATCTCAACTCCCAGGGTGGAACTGATACTTCCTGTCACTGTGTGTGTGTTGGGGGGGGGGGTTGGTCTCAGCTGAGTCTCTGAAACTAGAGCTGACTTTCAAACAGGATATTTTTTGAAACAGGAAGTTTCTTTTCATGCAACTTTAACTGTTTTAATCCAAGAAGAGACTTCAGCTCATGTTTGAATAAAAGCTGAAGTTCAGCTCATGTTTGAATAAAAGCTGAAGTTCAGCTCATGTTTGAATAAAAGCTGAAGTTCAGCTTCACAGATCGGCTGCTTCGTAACTTCCTGTTTGGTGTCGTGCACTTCCTGCAGGAGACCCACAGACGGTTCCTCTGCTTCACTTTGTGCAACGAGCTGCAGGTTCGTTCAGCGCGTCTTCCTCACATGAAGCCAGAAGACGTGCACGTATGGACCGTGCACGTGAACCAGAAGAGTTCACAGGTCACGTGTGTCAACATGGATCCTGTGCACCTTCATGATCACGTGTGTCAACATGGATCCTGTGTGCACCTTCATGATCAGGTGTGTCAACATGGATCCTGTGTGCACCTTCATGATCAGGTGTGTCAACATGGATCCTGTGTGCACCTTCATGATCAGGTGTGTCAACATGGATCCTGTGTGCACCTTCATGATCACGTGTGTCAACATGGATCCTGTGTGCACCTTCATGATCACGTGTGTCAACATGGATCCTGTGTGCACCTTCATGATCACGTGTGTCAACATGGATCCTGTGTGCACCTTCATGATCAGGTGTGTCAACATGGATCCTGTGTGCACCTTCATGATCAGGTGTGTCAACATGGATCCTGTGTGCACCTTCATGATCAGGTGTGTCAACATGGATCCTGTGTGCACCTTCATGATCAGGTGTGTCAACATGGATCCTGTGTGCACCTTCATGATCAGGTGTGTCAACATGGATCCTGTGTGCACCTTCATGATCAGGTGTGTCAACATGGATCCTGTGTGCACCTTCATGATCAGGTGTGTCAACATGGATCCTGTGTGCACCTTCATGATCAGGTGTGTCAACATGGATCCTGTGTGCACCTTCATGATCACGTGTGTCAACATGGATCCTGTGTGCACCTTCATGATCACGTGTGTCAACATGGATCCTGTGTGCACCTTCATGATCAGGTGTGTCAACATGGATCCTGTGTGCACCTTCATGATCAGGTGTGTCAACATGGATCCTGTGTGCACCTTCATGATCACGTGTGTCAACATGGATCCTGTGTGCACCTTCATGATCAGGTGTGTCAACATGGATCCTGTGTGCACCTTCATGATCACGTGTGTCAACATGGATCCTGTGTGCACCTTCATGATCAGGTGTGTCAACATGGATCCTGTGTGCACCTTCATGATCACGTGTGTCAACATGGATCCTGTGTGCACCTTCATGATCACGTGTGTCAACATGGATCCTGTGTGCACCTTCATGATCACGTGTGTCAACATGGATCCTGTGTGCACCTTCATGATCACGTGTGTCAACATGGATCCTGTGTGCACCTTCATGATCACGTGTGTCAACATGGATCCTGTGTGCACCTTCATGATCACGTGTGTCAACATGGATCCTGTGTGCACCTTCATGATCACAGTGTGTCAACATGGATCCTGTGTGCACCTTCATGATCACGTGTGTCAACATGGATCCTGTGTGCACCTTCATGATCACGTGTGTCAACATGGATCCTGTGTGCACCTTCATGATCAGGTGTGTCAACATGGATCCTGTGTGCACCTTCATGATCACATGTGTCAACATGGATCCTGTGTGCACCTTCATAATCACGTGTGTCAACATGGATCCTGTGTGCACCTTCATGATCACAGTGTGTCAACATGGATCCTGTGTGCACCTTCATGATCACGTGTGTCAACATGGATCCTGTGTGCACCTTCATGATCACGTGTGTCAACATGGATCCTGTGTGCACCTTCATGATCACGTGTGTCAACATGGATCCTGTGTGCACCTTCATGATCACGTGTGTCAACATGGATCCTGTGTGCACCTTCATGATCACGTGTGTCAACATGGATCCTGTGTGCACCTTCATGATCAGGTGTGTCAACATGGATCCTGTGTGCACCTTCATGATCACGTGTGTCAACATGGATCCTGTGTGCACCTTCATGATCACGTGTGTCAACATGGATCCTGTGTGCACCTTCATGATCACGTGTGTCAACATGGATCCTGTGTGCACCTTCATGATCACGTGTGTCAACATGGATCCTGTGTGCACCTTCATGATCAGGTGTGTCAACATGGATCCTGTGTGCACCTTCATGATCACGTGTGTCAACATGGATCCTGTGTGCACCTTCATGATCAGGTGTGTCAACATGGATCCTGTGTGCACCTTCATGATCACGTGTGTCAACATGGATCCTGTGTGCACCTTCATGATCACATGTGTCAACATGGATCCTGTGTGCACCTTCATGATCACGTGTGTCAACATGGATCCTGTGTGCACCTTCATGATCACATGTGTCAACATGGATCCTGTGTGCACCTTCATGATCACGTGTGTCAACATGGATCCTGTGTGCACCTTCATGATCACATGTGTCAACATGGATCCTGTGTGCACCTTCATGATCACGTGTGTCAACATGGATCCTGTGTGCACCTTCATGATCACGTGTGTCAACATGGATCCTGTGTGCACCTTCATGATCAGGTGTGTCAACATGGATCCTGTGTGCACCTTCATGATCACGTGTGTCAACATGGATCCTGTGTGCACCTTCATGATCAGGTGTGTCAACATGGATCCTGTGTGCACCTTCATGATCACGTGTGTCAACATGGATCCTGTGTGCACCTTCATGATCACGTGTGTCAACATGGATCCTGTGTGCACCTTCATGATCAGGTGTGTCAACATGGATCCTGTGTGCACCTTCATGATCACATGTGTCAACATGGATCCTGTGTGCACCTTCATGATCAGGTGTGTCAACATGGATCCTGTGTGCACCTTCATGATCACGTGTGTCAACATGGATCCTGTGTGCACCTTCATGATCAGGTGTGTCAACATGGATCCTGTGTGCACCTTCATGATCACGTGTGTCAACATGGATCCTGTGTGCACCTTCATGATCAGGTGTGTCAACATGGATCCTGTGTGCACCTTCATGATCAGGTGTGTCAACATGGATCCTGTGTGCACCTTCATGATCACATGTGTCAACATGGATCCTGTGTGCACCTTCATAATCACGTGTGTCAACATGGATCCTGTGTGCACCTTCATGATCACGTGTGTCAACATGGATCCTGTGTGCACCTTCATGATCAGGTGTGTCAACATGGATCCTGTGTGCACCTTCATGATCACGTGTGTCAACATGGATCCTGTGTGCACCTTCATGATCAC
Source organism: Garcialebias charrua (assembly GCA_038048925.1). Classification (NCBI taxonomy): domain Eukaryota; kingdom Metazoa; phylum Chordata; class Actinopteri; order Cyprinodontiformes; family Rivulidae; genus Garcialebias; species Garcialebias charrua. The sequence goes on from JBBPBX010039485.1 coordinate 23,693, forward strand.
GTGTGTCAACATGGATCCTGTGTGCACCTTCATGATCAGGTGTGTCAACATGGATCCTGTGTGCACCTTCATGATCACGTGTGTCAACATGGATCCTGTGTGCACCTTCATGATCAGGTGTGTCAACATGGATCCTGTGTGCACCTTCATGATCACGTGTGTCAACATGGATCCTGTGTGCACCTTCATGATCAGGTGTGTCAACATGGATCCTGTGTGCACCTTCATGATCACGTGTGTCAACATGGATCCTGTGTGCACCTTCATGATCAGGTGTGTCAACATGGATCCTGTGTGCACCTTCATGATCACGTGTGTCAACATGGATCCTGTGTGCACCTTCATGATCACGTGTGTCAACATGGATCCTGTGTGCACCTTCATGATCACGTGTGTCAACATGGATCCTGTGTGCACCTTCATGATCACGTGTGTCAACATGGATCCTGTGTGCACCTTCATGATCACGTGTGTCAACATGGATCCTGTGTGCACCTTCATGATCAGGTGTGTCAACATGGATCCTGTGTGCACCTTCATGATCACATGTGTCAACATGGATCCTGTGTGCACCTTCATGATCACGTGTGTCAACATGGATCCTGTGTGCACCTTCATGATCACGTGTGTCAACATGGATCCTGTGTGCACCTTCATGATCACGTGTGTCAACATGGATCCTGTGTGCACCTTCATGATCACATGTGTCAACATGGATCCTGTGTGCACCTTCATGATCACGTGTGTCAACATGGATCCTGTGTGCACCTTCATGATCACGTGTGTCAACATGGATCCTGTGTGCACCTTCATGATCACGTGTGTCAACATGGATCCTGTGTGCACCTTCATGATCAGGTGTGTCAACATGGATCCTGTGTGCACCTTCATGATCAGGTGTGTCAACATGGATCCTGTGTGCACCTTCATGATCACATGTGTCAACATGGATCCTGTGTGCACCTTCATGATCAGGTGTGTCAACATGGATCCTGTGTGCACCTTCATGATCACATGTGTCAACATGGATCCTGTGTGCACCTTCATGATCACGTGTGTCAACATGGATCCTGTGTGCACCTTCATGATCAGGTGTGTCAACATGGATCCTGTGTGCACCTTCATGATCACATGTGTCAACATGGATCCTGTGTGCACCTTCATGATCACGTGTGTCAACATGGATCCTGTGTGCACCTTCATGATCAGGTGTGTCAACATGGATCCTGTGTGCACCTTCATGATCACATGTGTCAACATGGATCCTGTGTGCACCTTCATGATCACGTGTGTCAACATGGATCCTGTGTGCACCTTCATGATCAGGTGTGTCAACATGGATCCTGTGTGCACCTTCATGATCACATGTGTCAACATGGATCCTGTGTGCACCTTCATGATCACGTGTGTCAACATGGATCCTGTGTGCACCTTCATGATCACGTGTGTCAACATGGATCCTGTGTGCACCTTCATGATCAGGTGTGTCAACATGGATCCTGTGTGCACCTTCATGATCACATGTGTCAACATGGATCCTGTGTGCACCTTCATGATCACGTGTGTCAACATGGATCCTGTGTGCACCTTCATGATCAGGTGTGTCAACATGGATCCTGTGTGCACCTTCATGATCACGTGTGTCAACATGGATCCTGTGTGCACCTTCATGATCAGGTGTGTCAACATGGATCCTGTGTGCACCTTCATGATCACGTGTGTCAACATGGATCCTGTGTGCACCTTCATGATCAGGTGTGTCAACATGGATCCTGTGTGCACCTTCATGATCAGGTGTGTCAACATGGATCCTGTGTGCACCTTCATGATCACATGTGTCAACATGGATCCTGTGTGCACCTTCATAATCACGTGTGTCAACATGGATCCTGTGTGCACCTTCATGATCACATGTGTCAACATGGATCCTGTGTGCACCTTCATGATCAGGTGTGTCAACATGGATCCTGTGTGCACCTTCATGATCACGTGTGTCAACATGGATCCTGTGTGCACCTTCATGATCACGTGTGTCAACATGGATCCTGTGTGCACCTTCATGATCACGTGTGTCAACATGGATCCTGTGTGCACCTTCATGATCACGTGTGTCAACATGGATCCTGTGTGCACCTTCATGATCACATGTGTCAACATGGATCCTGTGTGCACCTTCATGATCACGTGTGTCAACATGGATCCTGTGTGCACCTTCATGATCAGGTGTGTCAACATGGATCCTGTGTGCACCTTCATGATCACGTGTGTCAACATGGATCCTGTGTGCACCTTCATGATCAGGTGTGTCAACATGGATCCTGTGTGCACCTTCATGATCAGGTGTGTCAACATGGATCCTGTGTGCACCTTCATGATCATGTGTCAACATGGATCCTGTGTGCACCTTCATGATCAGGTGTGTCAACATGGATCCTGTGTGCACCTTCATGATCACATGTGTCAACATGGATCCTGTGTGCACCTTCATGATCACATGTGTCAACATGGATCCTGTGTGCACCTTCATGATCAGGTGTGTCAACATGGATCCTGTGTGCACCTTCATGATCACATGTGTCAACATGGATCCTGTGTGCACCTTCATGATCACGTGTGTCAACATGGATCCTGTGTGCACCTTCATGATCAGGTGTGTCAACATGGATCCTGTGTGCACCTTCATGATCACATGTGTCAACATGGATCCTGTGTGCACCTTCATGATCACGTGTGTCAACATGGATCCTGTGTGCACCTTCATGATCAGGTGTGTCAACATGGATCCTGTGTGCACCTTCATGATCACATGTGTCAACATGGATCCTGTGTGCACCTTCATGATCACGTGTGTCAACATGGATCCTGTGTGCACCTTCATGATCACATGTGTCAACATGGATCCTGTGTGCACCTTCATGATCAGGTGTGTCAACATGGATCCTGTGTGCACCTTCATGATCACATGTGTCAACATGGATCCTGTGTGCACCTTCATGATCACGTGTGTCAACATGGATCCTGTGTGCACCTTCATGATCACATGTGTCAACATGGATCCTGTGTGCACCTTCATGATCACGTGTGTCAACATGGATCCTGTGTGCACCTTCATGATCAGGTGTGTCAACATGGATCCTGTGTGCACCTTCATGATCACATGTGTCAACATGGATCCTGTGTGCACCTTCATGATCAGGTGTGTCAACATGGATCCTGTGTGCACCTTCATGATCAGGTGTGTCAACATGGATCCTGTGTGCACCTTCATGATCACATGTGTCAACATGGATCCTGTGTGCACCTTCATGATCACGTGTGTCAACATGGATCCTGTGTGCACCTTCATGATCAGGTGTGTCAACATGGATCCTGTGTGCACCTTCATGATCAGGTGTGTCAACATGGATCCTGTGTGCACCTTCATGATCACGTGTGTCAACATGGATCCTGTGTGCACCTTCATGATCACATGTGTCAACATGGATCCTGTGTGCACCTTCATAATCACGTGTGTCAACATGGATCCTGTGTGCACCTTCATGATCACATGTGTCAACATGGATCCTGTGTGCACCTTCATAATCACGTGTGTCAACATGGATCCTGTGTGCACCTTCATGATCACATGTGTCAACATGGATCCTGTGTGCACCTTCATGATCACGTGTGTCAACATGGATCCTGTGTGCACCTTCATGATCACGTGTGTCAACATGGATCCTGTGTGCACCTTCATGATCACATGTGTCAACATGGATCCTGTGTGCACCTTCATGATCACGTGTGTCAACATGGATCCTGTGTGCACCTTCATGATCACATGTGTCAACATGGATCCTGTGTGCACCTTCATGATCACGTGTGTCAACATGGATCCTGTGTGCACCTTCATGATCAGGTGTGTCAACATGGATCCTGTGTGCACCTTCATGATCACGTGTGTCAACATGGATCCTGTGTGCACCTTCATGATCACGTGTGTCAACATGGATCCTGTGTGCACCTTCATGATCACGTGTGTCAACATGGATCCTGTGTGCACCTTCATGATCACGTGTGTCAACATGGATCCTGTGTGCACCTTCATGATCACGTGTGTCAACATGGATCCTGTGTGCACCTTCATGATCACGTGTGTCAACATGGATCCTGTGTGCACCTTCATGATCAGGTGTGTCAACATGGATCCTGTGTGCACCTTCATGATCACGTGTGTCAACATGGATCCTGTGTGCACCTTCATGATCACATGTGTCAACATGGATCCTGTGTGCACCTTCATGATCAGGTGTGTCAACATGGATCCTGTGTGCACCTTCATGATCATGTGTGTCAACATGGATCCTGTGTGCACCTTCATGATCAGGTGTGTCAACATGGATCCTGTGTGCACCTTCATGATCTTGTGTGTTAACATGGATCCTGTGTGCACCTTCATGATCAGGTGTGTCAACATGGATCCTGTGTGCACCTTCATGATCTTGTGTGTTAACATGTATCCTGTGTGCACCTTCATGAGAGCGGGATCAGTCGATTGCACCAGACCACCAAGTTCTGAAAGTGACTCCGTTTGGTTCCTGGGTGGACGAGGTTCAGACGGCAACATGTGCGCCCGTCAGTACCGTACGGCCGTCAGCAGCTGCATACAGCTGTTGTAGAAGACAGCTGCATACAGCTGTTGTAGAAGACAGCTGCATACAGCTGTTGTAGAAGACAGCTGCATACAGCTGTTGTAGAAGACAGTTGCATACAGCTGTTGTAGAAGACAGCTGCATACAGCTGTTGTAGAAGACAGTTGCATACAGCTGTTGTAGAAGACAGCTGCATACAGCTGTTGTAGAAGACAGCTGCATACAGCTGTTGTAGAAGACAGCTGCATACAGCTGTTGTAGAAGACAGCTGCATACAGCTGTTGTAGAAGACAGCTGCATACAGCTGTTGTAGAAGACAGCTGCATACAGCTGTTGTAGAAGACAGCTGCATACAGCTGTTGTAGAAGACAGTTGCATACAGCTGTTGTAGAAGACAGCTGCATACAGCTGTTGTAGAAGACAGCTGCATACAGCTGTTGTAGAAGACAGCTGCATACAGCTGTTGTAGAAGACAGCTGCATACAGCTGTTGTAGAAGACAGTTGCATACAGCTGTTGTAGAAGACAGCTGCATACAGCTGTTGTAGAAGACAGTTGCATACAGCTGTTGTAGAAGACAGCTGCATACAGCTGTTGTAGAAGACAGCTGCATACAGCTGTTGTAGAAGACAGCTGCATACAGCTGTTGTAGAAGACAGCTGCATACAGCTGTTGTAGAAGACAGCTGCATACAGCTGTTGTAGAAGACAGCTGCATACAGCTGTTGTTGAAGACAGCTGTGGAGCTGCAGGACCACGTCACCTGCAGACCTGGGAGGTCGCGTGTCTTCAGGTTGTTCCTGATGCAGCTGGACGGGACGACCTCAGGTGTCACATGTCCCCCCACCACGACCGAAACGCTTTGCTGAGGCGCCGTGACTCGTTGCTTCACACCCACCCTTTACAGAACAAGCTGCTAAGTTCTATTTATTTATTTATTAACATTTATTAACCTTTATTAACCTTCATTGAACCTTTATCAACTTTTATTAACCTTTATTAACCTTTATTAACTTTATTAACCTTTATTGATCTTTTATTAAAGGTGAAGTCTGCAGTTTCTGTAGAACATCAGCACTTATAAAAAATTTCAACAGGCAAAGCATTCTGATCCCTCCCCCTCAGAGCCATATATGGCTCTGCCCCCTTGTGGTCTGTTGAAATTTGAATTCAAGCTCTGTTTTTATTGGCTGATTCAAATTCAAGCTCGGTTTTTATTGGCTGGTTACAAACTTTGTTTTTATTGGCTGGAAAATGGCGGGTCACTTTTTCTTTTTAGAAATGCTTATTTACCACCTGGAGAAGCAAGGGGACAATATTTTTAGTTTTTTCAGAGATTACCTCTCTAACATCAATCTAGTGACAGAGTGAAGAAATATGTTAAAAATATATTGTTAGAAAAGTTACATATAGCAGCTTACCTTTATTAACCTTTATTTACCTTTATTGAACCTTTATTAACTTTTATTAACCTTTATTAACCTTTATTAACCTTTATTGATCTTTATTAACCTTTATTGATCTTTTCTTAACCTTTATTA
>JBBPBX010039486.1:2340-29861 GCA_038048925.1 Garcialebias charrua
GGGGGGGCGCGTGGCGTGGTGGCGCGCGTTGCGTGGCACACGGTGGTCGACATGAGTGGCGCGCGGGGGGGGGCGCATGGTTGCATTTAATTGTTTTTAAACTCAAAATATTTTCTAAATAACGAAATATAAAGTTATTAGTGGAGAAAAGGCCGTCTGGATGACAGCAGACCGAGCTCCTCGTAAAATATACGACAGGTCGGGACCACACGTAAATTTTGTTCGTATCTGAAAAAAATCCTAGGATACGAAAACATTGTTGGATGCCACAAATGATCCTAAATCACTCGTACGCACAGTATAAGAACAAATCTGTGCGTACGAACGGTTCGTGCATGAGGGCCATTGTTCTCTCTCCTTCACCGTTCTGTCTCATCTCCTAACTCTCTACCCTCTCACATGGTTTCCACAGAATTTTGCAACTCCCTGATGTCATATTTCAATGAAAAGATTATTTCAATTCATAAACACCTTGGACCAAATACTGCCCCCAGCATCTATGTTGAACTCCCCCCTCCCTCCCTCCCTTTCTCTGTCTTCTCCCTCCCCTCTGCTGATGACATTGCTGACATTATCAGCAAGTGTGTTTTCATCCTGTCAACTTGATCCATTTCCCACAGTTCTTGTTAAATCCTGTCTCCCATCTCTGCTCCCTATCATCACTATTCCACTCCTCCCTAACCTTTGGCATTGTTCCCAAAGCCTTCAAATCTGTTGCCATCACCCCATCATCAAGAAACCAGGTCTTGACTTTACCCACTTCAGTAATCTTTGTCCAATCTCCAATCTGCCCTTTATTTCCAAGGTTCTTGAAAAAGTTGTTGCTAGTCAACTTCACTCTCACCTATCCAACAATAACAATTATGAAGAGTTTCAATCTGGTTTTCGCCCCCACCATAGCACCGAAACAGCTCTAATAAAAATTACTAACAACCTTCTTCTTGTTGCTGACTCTGGTCTTCTGTCCATCCTCATTCTACTTGATCTAAGTTCTGCCTTCGACACCATCTGTCATGCTATCCTCCTCAACAGACTAACCTCCAGTGGCATCTCAGGTACTCTGTTAGACTGGTTCAACTCTTATCTCTCTGACCGCACTCAATTCATTCAGATTAAATCCTTTCGTTCCCAGTCTTCCCCTGTCTCCACGGGTGTCCCCCAAGGCTCTGTCCTCGGACCCCTCCTCTTCATCATTTACCTCATTCCTCTAGGTCACATCTTCCGCAAATACGACATCCATTTCCACTGCTATGCTGAGGACACACAGCTCTACTTGTCTACAAAACCAAACTCCACCCACCATCCATCCTCACTGACTGTCTCAATGAGCTAAATCATTGGTTTTCAAACAATTTCCTTCAACTAAGCAGTGACAAAACTGAAATCATTCTTGTTGGTACCAAAAACTCTATTTCAAAATCAGAACATCTTGTCATCCCCCTTAACAACTCTGCTATCCCCCTCTCCTAATGTTAAGAGTCTTGGTGTCATCCTCGACACCATTCTCTCCTTAACCTCACACATCAACAATGTTACTCGAGCTACCTATTTCTACCTCTGTAGGGATATCGCAGTGGTCAGTTTTGCTGACTGTACAATAGTCCAGATGAAAGATTTGAGTAGATTTTATCTGACACAAATTTATCATCAATATTCACGAGTTCTCTCTTTTTAGATTAATAGCTATAATTCTGTACATTGGATGTGAGAATGTAAAGACATGAAATGTTAACTTATGTTGGTACAGCAGGACTGGACCATTTATTTAACAGAATCATAAATTACATCACACATTTGTACATGTTTGGATCGATCAAATTTCCTATAACTAACTGTTCACAGATTCAGAATTTAGATACAACAGACAAGTAAAATATCTTATATTAACCTTTCTGTTAGTACAAACTTAAAGTTTACTGGCTTAGAAGATAAAGAAAAGTTTTAGGAGGAAGATGGAGTAAAAGAGGGGGTGAACTATCTTGACTGTTTATAACCAGAAACATGACACGTTCCCCAGGCATCTCCAGCTAGACGTATGTCCGGTGTGTAAACAATCAGCGACTCGTTACCTTTGCCGGTCTACCAAGAATGGGTCGGTCCTTGAAGTCCGAGGAGGTCAGTCTGTTTAGATTGTAGGTTCTCACGTTCGTCTTTGACCCACTGAAGTAACGGTCGTCTGGTTGATGTTTCAAGATGATGAAACATTTCCTCACTCGGAAAGCCCACCGCATGGCAGGTGATCCCACACACCCACTACACAGCCGCTTTAGACTGCTGCCATCAGGGAGGAGACTGAGGAGTCTCCAGGCTCGTACCAGCAGACTGAGAGACAGCTCTGTTCATCAGGCAGTCAGAATGCTAAACACTCTGCCTGCTCTGCCTCCCCTCCCATTTGAACTGCCTTAACACAAAAAACTTTCTCACACATTACCACTCAACACAAAGTTTTTAACACTGGACTCTGTGTCATCAAACGGGTTATTCACTAAACTCTCGGTCATGTGTTCATTCAGTTTGCACTACTTCTCATATTTGCACTAATGTTTGTATTACATTACTGCCTATAGTCATACTACTGTTTACATTCACTGTTTACATTTATTAATACTGTTTACATTTATTACTACTGCTTTACATTTATTACTACTGTTTACATTTACACTACTTTTATCTACACTACTGCAGATACATATACAGCATTCTCTGACTAGCCTTATCTAAGGATGCCAAATGTGCCTTATGTGCCTCACTGCATATGCCACTTTGCCTCTATACCAACATCAACTACCTCATACATATACTGTGTACATTAACTTATATGCTGCTGTGCCACTCTTTGCAAATGTCAATGCTAGAACCTTCAGTTTATTTTATAGATATACTTTTTATACTTTTTATACTACTATGCAAAAACTCAGGACAGTATTACACTTTTATTATTTCATTTTATGCTTATGTTCATTGGGTGTTTGGTGTTTTAGGGGTGTTTGGTGTTTCAGTGTTGGTGTTAATTTTCATACTTTTATACTATTATGAAAAAACTCAGGACAGTGTTACACTTTTTTACTATTTTATGCTTATGTGTATTAAATGTTTTAGTGTTTAGTGTTTAGATGGTTACTGTTGCACCGAGGGACTGAGAGAAATGCAATTTCGGTCCTGTGTATGTCCTGTACATATTGCAGTTCTGACAATAAAGTTGACTTTGACTTTTTGACTTTGAATTCCTTGAAGGAATTTCAATAAAATAGAGCTCAAAACGGACTCATAGCCAACAGTGCTATGAAGTCCCAACTGATGACATGTCATTGGCGTTTAGACAGACGTCAAACAGTTCTTAGATGAAGAACTCACATCCTAGTTCCATCCGCAGACTAAAGGAAAACAGGAAGTCAGAGCTCTTTTAAAGCTAACTTGACCTAGAAAACGTGGCTCTTACTGTTTTGGCCTGTGAAGCCAGGAGCCACTGAGAGTGACAGAGTGGAGACATAAGTTAGATTAAAATGTCAGAAAGGATAAGAAGGTTAGTTTAAGACACTAGTATTCATGATACAGCAGATTTAAACTTTCTTAACTCATTAACAACACTGTTTTATGATTAAAACAAACGTCATCATAGCATCACATATGGAAAATATTAACGATAATAGCAAAAACAGATATTATTCATCTTGATATTAAATAGGACAAAAACAAAAAGCCTTTGGGTGTAGATATTGTCCTGAGCTCAAACTAAAATGAGATAAACAGTGTCACTGAATCTTCATTGCAGGTTTGAGAAGAAAAATGAATAATGATCAACATTTTGAAATAACATTGGATTTCCAACATGAATTAACAGTTTGAATTAAATAGTCTTCGACTATCAAACATTGAATTCAACAATGCTTACTTAACACAAGGTTATTCATTAACACAAAATAGAGGAATAAGAGAGTATCTTATGACTTATTGTGTTTTAATTCAAAATAATGTAATAAAATAGTGTTAATGTCTTTTTACTGAAAGTGTCAGTGAAATGTTGTCACTGGGACAGTTCAGAGACAAAGTTTTATCAGGGTCCACTACAGTCCCCCCTTTTGGAAGTCATCGCCTGTCCATGGGGATGAATTCCAACATGAAAGGATACCAACAAATGTCTCTGATCTTGATGGAATCCAGCAAGTGGAAATAATCAAAAATTATAATCCCATAATGTTTTTGGAAATTCCAGACTGTTCGTAGGTAATCCCATAGCGGAAAGCTTTTAATTTGTTGGAAAACAAAGTCTTATAATCCACAGCAGTAATTCCACAGTGGTAATTCCATATCAATTAGAGTTGTTGATTTCATCAGCAAAAAAGTTTTTAATCAGCATGTAGAGAGGGTCCCTCGATTGACGCAGAGGAGGCAGCCCTTGGATGAAGGTTGAAGACCAACATTGAAGTAGCAGGTCCCCACACCGAAGGTTGAAGGCTGGTTGGTTTCCAGTCTGTACCACTCTGGTTCTATGTGTCACGTAATTATGTGGTTTTAGGTGGGCTTATGATTGGGATTTTACATTAGCCTTACCTATATGCACCTGGTATGCAAGCTATCATGGTTTAGATCAGCTACAGCTACCAAGTAAGGGGTGGATCATGCATCAAAAGTTAAATATAGGGATCTACGTCTATAGAAGGTTCAGGAGGGCTTCTGTAACGAAGGCCTCTTCTTCCAAACTATTCCTCCATTCGTAACTTAGTTTTAGTTAAACTAAAATAGAAAAGAAAATATAGTTTGGTCTAAATGTCTTTTGTCCTTTTAGACGACTACGTAGGTTTTGGTATTCCCTATAAATTTTGAAGTCTATGGCGAGACTCATCAAAAATGAATAGATAATCTAGAATAGAATCGATCAAATTGGTTCAATTTAGAAATTGCGAGACCAGTGTAGTTTATGGTACCTAAAGTAGCTTTAATCTACATTGACTCTTCAATGACTGAGGTTTAACAAAATGAAACTGCATGTTGGCATAGTTAAATCCTAACCTATCCTTCTTACTTGCAGTCAATCCATAAACTTCAAAAGTCTTTTGTAAGAATTGTCACTAACTCGCCATATTTAGCTCCATCCACACCTCTCTTTAAAAAATTAGAAATTCTTACAATCTATGATGTGAATAAGTATCAAACAGGAATCCTAATGTATAAAGTTATATGTATTCCACTTTCTTTACCTAAATATTTTCATAATTTATTTGAGTTCAATTCTTATTATCATTCATACTCTACAAGAAGGAAGTGTGATTTACATATACCCTTCTGTAGAACCACTGTTGCTAAATTTTCATTCATGTATCAGGGTGTTGTGCTGTGGAACAGTTTGAAACAATTAAGTGAATCATGTACAACATTATCAGTATTCAAAAGAAAGTTTAAAAAAACTTTATAGATTTTACACATTAGTTTTTTTTTAAATTTTATTTATAATTTTATTATTTTTTGACAATTTAAATGTATTTAATTTCAATTATTATTTTTTGCTTTAGTATGTAACTGTGTGTGTTTAAAGTAAGATGTAAGTTTATGTATAAAGCTCTTATGATTTTTTTTCTTTATTTTTTTTAGAAGGGGGGGTGCGCTTGTAAGCCCAATTAGGGTTTTTATGACCTCTCCTGCACATTTTTTAAAAAACTTTTCTTTTACGTGTGTTGTTTCTTTTTGTGCAAACAATAAACAAACAAACAAACAAACAAATCCATTGAAGTCTTTAACGTATCATTAATAAAAACCTCTTTGGCTGGGAGTGTTCAGAAAACAATACCAAGCTTCAACAACAACAAAAGTAGCAATTAAGCACTAGAAAACAACGTTTCACTGCTTCAACTCACTCCTGTCGTCAGATTCCAACGTGTATCACACAAGAAAAACAGGTCTTAGCTTTATAACCGATGTCAATTAAATCCTGCAGATTTAAACGGTTGTTAAGGTTAGTTTTTTGTTGTGGGTTTTTAGACTTAGCGTTTCTAAGTTCTAGTTGGAACGGTTTCTTTTAGCAACTAATATAGTTTAAACTGTTTAGTTTATTTACTATCGTGTGCTTGGACGACCTTAATTTCCCATGAAGTCTGTGAGTTTGCAAGATCTTTGTCGTTTGTGGGGTTATTGAAATCTTTGTCTTTGTCTTGGGCATGACCTAACATCACCCCCCTGAGGTCATGGGGGACCACGAACACAGGTGAGGACGTCCGTCCATGGGCACAAGTTAGGATGCCATTGTTTAGTTTAAGCTGTTTTCGCAGCTGAGAGTAGACAGTACACAGGAACCTTTTAGGTTTCGGCCAACGTTTCTTCTTACGTTTACCTCTTTCTGTGTAATTCAGGTGTGTCACAACTGTCGGCGTAGTCGCAGGTGTGTCTGACTGTTCAGACTGCGACGGGTCACTGTTGTTGTTGAGTGTATTTCCCCACTTCTTGACTGAAGAGGGGCTCTTTGATTCTGTAAAAACTATGTCATTTCTGATTAGTTCTGGACTCAAATGCTCTTGAACCAAGGTTTCTTCAAAAGCTTGGCTAGTTGCCGATACATCTGTCCCAAAGGATAGAACGTCTTCGGTGTGGGATCCATGGATCTCCACACCTTCGTCTACCTGTGGTAGGTAGTGTTCAGTGAGTGTTGATTGTTCCAGCTCACAGAGGAGGTTCTCTTGTTGGGTCAGAGTTGGGTCCAACTGTTGGGTCTCTTCTACCTCACCTGTTTTTGAAGGTTCACTTACCAGAATTGTGCTCTCGGTTGGGGAGTCATCCGTGCCTTCTGCGAAACCATCTGTTAGACAGACAGTGTCATGACCTTCAGGATCTTGTTGACTGTCAGCATTTTTATTGTCAACATCTGTGGCATCTGTGTCAATGTTATTAATGTTAACTGTGTGCTCTGAGTTTTTGTGAAAGATAGTGCGGCACATCGCTCCAGGTTGGTCAATGTTGATAGTGTCATTATCAATGATAACGTCACTCATTGTATCAGGTTGGTCAAGCATTGTAACATTCAAATCTACTAACAAACTACTTACTTCCTCTGTCTCTTCCGAGCATAGAGGTGTTGGGCCATTGTTCTGGGACATTCGTGACTCTGCATGTCTCAAACTGTTCTGTTCGAGGCGCGGGTGGTGCAGTTCCGAGGCTCTGGGGTTTCTGTTGGGACCACACATTGTTACATGAGTATATGTCCTCATACTTCAATTTCTTTTGAAGTTCACCCACCGGTAGACCTTGGTTTTCACCCACCTGGTTAGATCCGAACCATTTTGGGTCTCTTAAAGAGTGAATACCTACCTTTTGTGGTTCATCGCTTGTCTCAGACTTTTCAATCTGAGGTGCAGTAGGAGCGGGGCTCCCTTTAAACCATTGTGAGTCACTGTTCCAGCTGGCACCAACAATTCATTGTTTGTCAGTTTGAAAATCTTGTTTATTTTTGCTTGCATTATCCAACCTTTCTAACAACCGATGTATGTTCTCCATCTCTTCTGAGGTCAGAGGGCCTTTGATACGACAGTGTTCATTCTCGCTTTCTATAGGAGAGAGAACCTCTTCTATTTTTAGCGACTGGAAGACGACCTTTTGACCTAGGCACACCTCAGAGGGTGTTTTGCTTTGCATGTGAGCCTCAAAAACATTTATAGCATACTGTTTTATTTCACCCAAAGATGTTACTTCTAATTGATGCCAGGTGCACCATGGCAACTTGAATCTAATATCAGAGATTAGATTATTTCTGAAAACAGATTTGAAAAGCGTCTGCTCTTCCAGACCCAGTTCCTTTATGTCACCTGAATACGCCTTGAAAATTCTGTCATAGAACAGCAATGGATGTTCATCTTTTCTCTGCAAGACATCCCGGGCAGCTAAGTAGACACAACACAATGAGAAAGATTTCCTCTCTGAGCGAGGTGCAGGGGTAGCAGGTCCTCGGCTTGGGGGTTCCTCTTGGGACCCTTTGATGTATGAGTCTACTAGAGGCAATACTGTATGAGCCTTGGACGCGCACCTTTTTGAACTTCCATCTTTGTATTGATTTTTTGTGAAAATCAACAAGACAGTTCGTATTTTAATGTGTGCAGATAAATCTTCACTTTTAATGTAGCACTGAGTCAATCAAACTAACCGGCTGTGTGGTTTAAGTGATTCACTATGTAATAAGTATTTATATTCATAGGTACCTTCTTTCAGGTTTTACCCTTAAATGAATTGTAAAAGTTAAATGCCCTCTTGAAGTGTTAACTTTAAATATAACTTATTTTTTAACAACAGTTAATAACTAACACAAGCATGATTTCTGTTCAACTGTGGAGGTTCCTCCATCTTTTCCCCAGTGTTAGTATTTATTTAAATGTTTTCACATAATATATTTAGAATTTTCTTTCTTTTGCATTTTCTTTTCTTTCTTTTTCTTTTGCATTAGGTTGTTTACTAATTTGGGTGCACACAGTTAGTAAAACACCTGATGTTTATTTAGATCATTAACTATTTTGTTTTGCTGAGTTTGAAGGACTGGCTGGGGGAAGATGATTGGTTGAAAGGCAAACCAGGAAGTGGAACAACCCATCAGGCTGCTGGAACAATCCATCAGGCTGCTGGAAGCAGGGGACTTGATGTTGAAGAATCTGCCTTTCTCTACTAATAGCTTAACTGCTAAAATATTTTGGTGTTGGGTTGTTTTGTGTTTTGATAGTTGTGTTCTAGTTCAAATGTTTTGATTTGAATTAGTTATTTATGTTTATGTGCTGTTTGTCTTTGTGTCACCTCTTACCCCTCCTCGTTCATGTAGGCTAGCCTTTGTGTATAAATTCCCCTGTCTGTTCATTGTGAAGGTCAGTTTCTGGTTTGTTATCCTGTGTTAGGTATGCCTTAGTTGATGATTTCTGTTGGGCCCATTTTTCTATATTTTGAGATTAGCTGTTGAAAGCTTTTTATTAAAAACTTTTTGAAAATAAATTGGAAATATTTTTCATATAACCTTTGTCCTTGTGCCTTACTGGTCGGACCCTCACATCAACTTACTCAAACGCTTTTTAAAAGATTTGAAATAAATGCAATATTCACACTAAAATGTTCCCAGGATGCTGCTCCATCATGCCTTAAAAAGATGTATTGCAGTTTGGCTAAACTGTTTTGCTGTATTTTGACAGTTATCATGAGTGAAAAAAGGATTTCCTTGTTATTTTAAACATTTTTTTATTTAAAATAAACTGGAGTGTTGTATGCTCAGCATAACATTACAGATGTTATTCCAAATAAAAATCAGTGATTTTTATTAATTAATGTTCATTGACATCCTCAAATTTGTTCTGCTATCTTTGTTTTGATTTTTTGTGAAAATCAAGTCAACAAATGCTTTTTTTACATCTCTGTTGTTCAGGGCACCTAGGACAATTTTATATACACTTTAGACATTCATTCATAAACATCTTCATAAAAGTCACATATAGGGAATGGAGTGAGCACTATGGCTATGGGTGGCGGGATGACATCAATCTCGCCCCCATGCCTATGCTCACTCAACATTATGCATTTAGACAATAGGGCCTGGGTCAGAGTTGGAGTGGAGGGGAAACTGGTACAATGCTAGCCTTTGCTCCTTCTCTTTCCCTTTTAAGTACACTTTACAACAACACTCACCAACAGTACATTTGGGGACGGGGGTGTGTGTGTCGGGGTCTTGATTTGTTAATTTCAATTTTATTTATGTATTTATTTATGTATATATATATATATATATTATTTATTTATTTTACTCTTACCCCCCTGGTTGGCTGGTGGACATTCTGGGGGTGGGCCGTCAGGGGTTGTGCTGGGGTGTGGGGGGGTCCGGGGTCTGGGGGTTCGCCGTGGGCGGGGCTGGCGGGGCGCTCCCTCCGGGGTTGCTTGGGCTCGGGTGTCCTGTCCTGTCCTGTCGGCGGGGCGCGGGGTGGACCGGATCTTGGATGTCTGCTGCTCTCCACCCCAGAGTGAAAGGGCATACCTTCTGGGTTTGGATGTGGGCTGCCCCATGTAGGGAGCAGGTACATGTCTTGGACCTAGGGGGTATAGAGTGTGCATCGGGATTATGAATGGAGCGTGTCGTTATTGTTTGTCTTTCTGTGACTGAGGGTGAGGATGAGGGTGGGTCTGAATGAGTGTGTCTGTGTATGAATGTTTAAGTGTCAGGCTGGGACTTGGACTGCCACCTCTCTGATACTTCTGAGGCTACTTAATGTTGCGCTCCTGCCACGTGGCCCCCTGGTGGGTGTTCCTCTGCCTGCGGGCGTGCCTGGGGCCCTCACTATCTGGGGCTGGGCGCTTGGGCGTTTGTCGGCTCGGCCTGGTGGCTGCCTGGTGGGGCTCGTGTCCTCTGGTCCTGTCGGGTCTGGGCTTGAGGGATGGGCGTCCCCGGTGCCCGAGCCTCGGTGACCGGACCTGGGGCTACGTCGGTGCAGCGGGCTCCGGCGGGGACCTGTGTATTTGTCGCGATTGACCCCGGGGGGTCATTGTGTGTGGTCGCTGGTGGGGTTCGTCCGGTTCTTCCCCTTGGTCGGACCTGGGGAGTGGACGAGTGGCTCGTCCTGTTCGGGTGGTCCTGGGGACTCTGGGCTCGGGGTCCTTCCTGGGGTCTTGGGCTTTGATCACCCCTTCGTCTGTCTCGGGCTTTGGGGGGACGGGTCTCTGATGCTTCACACTCGCTATTAAATGTTCTATTGGAGGAACCTTATTCACTTATGCATGCTCACAACCACACACAAATGGATGCAGGGATGTATATGTAGATATGTAGATGGGTATATGAATGAATATAAATGTATATGTATGTATACTGTATACATATTTGTAGGAATGGGTATGTGTATTTATAGAAAGCTACTGCAAGGTCATGAATATTATCAGTCTTTATGTATGTATGTTTCGTTGCTATGTTCTGTCATGTGCTTTGCAGGATTGTGGACGGAGGTTGGGTGTGTTTGCCTTGTGCTCTTTTGTGGATAATTGTTGTTTTGTTGTCTTACTTTCTCTTTTCTTTCTTTCTCTCTTAAAAAAAAAAACATATTGGAGTGAGAGGATGGCTAAAAGGTGTGAAGGGAGGCCATCTATAAATGGAAAAAAAAATGCTTTTTGTTTGTTATTTTTAAACTTTAATTTAAAATAAACTGGAGTACACAGAATAACTTTAAAAGATGTTTTAAATTAAATGTAAAGGTTTTAGCATCTATTTTTATAAATGTTTCCTGTTCTCATTCTTTTAACCAGCAGATTGCAGGTTTTTAAAGCTTAAATTTACCACAATGTGACTGTAATTACTCTTCCTGGCCACTATAGAGGTGCTCTGGGCTCTAAGGCCGCGTTGACTACCCGTTAGCATTTAGCCGTAGCTTCGAACTAAATCAGTTAAACGTCAACTTTTGGGATGAGTTATAGCCTGGATGTGACAATCGCTTAAACAAACGTTCTTTTAAGAAATTAATCGATTTGATTAAAATGTTTGGAACAAGCTCTGTGAATTTTTAGATGTAAAAAAGAAACTATCTTTTCTCTTTTTTTCTCTATCTGGGTCACGTCACTTCCGGTGACGTGTCGAACGTGATACCTTCACGGACTTTGACGTACCGTTGGAATTTTGTACTAACAGACTTTTTAATCGCTCTAAAACACTTGTAAATATCTCAAAACACAATGTTTAAACAGTTTCTGACAATATTTCATGCATAGAAACAAACCAAGCCAGACAATCTGTCAGAATTGTGTGAACAAAACTGAAATTTGACGACCAGCACCGCGTGTCACGTGATCACTTTGAACCAATCACAGCACGACAAATGTATATGTATGGCTTTCAAGATGGGAGCTAGCTAGCTGTTAGCTTAACTTTTCGGACTTTGTACAACTCAATAAAAATGCTTAAAACATTGCAGTACTTCTCTAAAGTATGGCGAAACAAATTCGAACAGCGTCACTGAGCCACGCTCAGTAAGAATAGCTTATTTACTGGTGAAACCACAGACTAGTCCAGAACCGAGTCCAATCTTATCAGAACCAGGCCGACGCAGAACCGTCTCTACCGTGGCCAACACAAGCTTCAGAGCAGGAGAATATATTATATTTCTGTCCACAATGTAAACTACCATACACAAGAAACTTTGCAGATGTCGAAACAGAGCTTATTAGGCAAATGACACACCAGTCATTAACGTAGATGTGATTTTATCTGTGACACGTCAGCAAAGAGTCCAAACGACTCAGAACCGGAACCACACAGCAACATCAAATTTTAACCCAAAAACCTCAACACAGCGTTTTAAAAGTTGCTCAATGACAATATTACAGCTTCAAATGACAAGACATGCAGCATGCAACGTTTCGAACACCAACAGCCAAAACAAAATCATATAGAGTCATTAAAATTGGATATTATATGCCAACATGTTAAGTACAGAAATATTAAATATTAAACTTTCAGAGACTTGTACAGGCCACCAAATTTAATAATATATAGGAGGTTATCAGTTTACTGATTTACCTATATTTTAGATGTAAATTGGCAGGGTTTAGACTGACACAAAAATACATCATTAATTAAACGATTTCTCTCTTTTTCAGTTTAATACCAATAATTCTATGCCTTGGAGGTGATAATGTGAAGACATGAAATGTTAACTGTAGTGGACCAGACGGTGGTCTCTGATACACCTTCATCTCTGAACTGTCCCAGTCAGTGACGTGCAGTCAGGGGAGGCAAGTGAGGCCACGCCTCCCCTGTCATCATGGAAAGAAAAAAAATTTAATTGAAAAAATAAATGTAATTATTGTCTTTATCCTTTGATTTGTACTATAAACTTATTTTACTAAAACCTAAACCAGTTTTAAGTTGATTTTTATTCAAAATCGCCGATTTTTCTTAGCGTTCAAATACTGAGATGAGACGTGCAGACCTGCGCAGAGAGGCACTGCGCAGGAGAGGCACCGGCAGCTTCACTTCAGATTGCGCACTCACTCAGGTGACGTGCTGCAGGCAGCTGCTGTGTGAGCGATTTGGGAAGGCAGGAAAATTCCTGCCTCTTATGTCGCTATTAAAATGTCCAAATACTTTTGCTATATAAACTACATTTCTATAGTTTAGCTGGTGAATATAATGTCTCGTGTTTTTGTCTAAAACTGTATCTGTGCGCTGAACGATCTCATAAAACGGCTGTGAAGGTGTCAGGTTACATCCACACACACACACACAGGCAGGCGAGCCTCAGGAGGCGGGGCTACTGAGCTCAGGGTTCTGCTTCAGCCTGCACTGCAGGAGGGAAAGTGACAACGCAAACAGAGCAAAAAGAGTAACTTTTCACAATCTACAAATATCTAGAACATTAAACACTTAACTAAAAGTTTTAGTATTTTGTTAACAATTTAGTTTTGATCATTTTTAAACATCAGCACAGAGTTTACATTTTTAACATGATTTCCCAAAACATTCCACAATTCAACTCCCTGTATTGAAATAAACCGTCCCTTCAAACTAGTATACCTTGGCTTTGCAAAAATTTCAGTTCCCTTTAGACTGTAGCAGCTTTCTCTCTTAACAAAATACATTTGAACATTTGAGGGTTCTATTACTAACAAAATATTATAGTCCACCAAATCATTAACCTTCAGTACTTTGAGTTGTTTAAATAATATATTATATGACATTAAGGCTTTCTTGTAATAATTCTCACAGCTCTTTTCTGTAAAATAAAAATAGATTTTGTTATAGTTTAATTTAATTTATAAGTAAAAGTAAGACTAAAATAAGTTTTTCTCCAAATTAAATGTGCTTTTTTGTGTGCTACAGTTTGTATGTGTAAAGATTGCTGATATGAGATTTTAAACACAACTGCTGCCAATCAAATGGCGAATAAACTACTCTGTAGGGTTCATGTATTATAAAAGAAGAAAATAATGCTATCCAAAGTATCCAAAGCGCTGAAGAAGCTATGGCAGACAGAAGCCAAAACGTGGAGAACATTTTTTGTCTGTTTTCTATTATACGTATGGAAAAAAAACTGCACAGTGCCTCACCAGCCATGAACCTCACCGCACGTCACTGGGACTCCCAGTGACACCTTTTCACTGATACTTTCAATAAAAAGACATTAACACTATTTTATTACATTATTTTGAATCAAAACACAATAAGTCATAAGAGACTCTCTTATTCCTCTATTTTGTGTTAATGAATAACCTTGTGTTAAGTAAGCATTATTGAATTCAATGTTTGATAATCGAAGACAGTTTAATTCAAACTGTTAATTCAAGTTGGAAATCCAATGTTATTTCAAAATGTTGATCATTATTCATTTTTCTTCTCAAACCTGCAGTGAAGATTCAGTGACACTGTTTATCTAATTTTAGTTTGAGCTCAGGACAATATCTACACTCAGACTTCTTGTTTTTGTCCTATTTAATATCAAGATGACTAATATCTGTTTTTACTATTATCCATCCATCCATCCATCTTCTTCCGCTTATCCGGGGTCGGGTCGCGGGGGTAGCAGCCTAAGTAGGGAGGCCCAGACTTCCCTCTCCCCAGCCACTTGGAGCAGCTCCTCCGGGGGAATCCCAAGGCGTTCCCAGGCCAGCCGAGAAACATAGTCCCTCCAGCGCGTCCTGGGTCTTCCTCTGGGTCTCCTCCCGGTGGGACATGCCCGGAACACCTCACCAGGGAGGCGTCCAGGAGGCATCCTAACCAGATGCCCGAGCCACCTCAACTGGCTCCTCTCGATGTGGAGAAGCAGCGGCTCTACTCCGAGTCCCTCCCGGATGACTGAGCTTCTCACCCTATCTCTAAGGGAGAGTCCAGCCACCCTGCGGAGAAAACTCATTTCAGCCGCTTGTATCCGAGATCTTGTTCTTTCGGTCATAACCCAAAGCTCATGACCATAGATGAGGGTGGGAACGTAGATCGATCGGTAAATTGAGAGCTTTGCCTTTTGACTCAGCTCTCTCTTCACCACGACAGACCGGTACAGCGCCCGCTTCACTGCGGACGCTGCACCTATCCGCCTATCGATCTCACGCTCCAGTTTTCCCTCATTCGTGAACAAGATCCCGAGATACTTAAACTCCTCCACTTGGGGCAGGACCTCCTCCCCGACCCGGAGAGGGCATGCTACCCTTTTCCGGCTCAAGACCATGGCCTCGGATTTGGAGGAACTGATCCTCATCCCGGCCGCATCACACTCGGCTGCAAACCGCTCCAGTGAAAGCTGTAAATCACGAACTGATGAAGCCAGTAGGACCACATCATCTGCAAAAAACAGAGAAGCGATTCTAAGGTCACCAAAACGGATCCTCTCAACACCTTGGCTGCGCCTAGAAATTCTGTCCATAAAAGTTATGAACAGAATCGGTGACAAAGGGCAACCTTGGCGGAGTCCAACTCTCACCGGAAACGAGCCTGACTTACTGCCGGCAATGCGGACCAAGCTCTGACACCGGTCGTACAGGGACCTAACAGCCCTTATCAAAGGGCCTGGTACCCCATACTCCCGGAGTACCCCCCACAGAACCCCCCGAGGGACGCGGTCGAATGCCTTCTCCAAGTCCACAAAGCACATGTAAACTGGTTGGGCAAACTCCCACGCACCCTCCAGGACCCTGTTGAGGGTGTAGAGCTGGTCCAGTGTTCCACGACCAGGACGAAAACCACACTGCTCCTCCTGAATCCGAGGTTCGACTATCCGACGGACCCTCCTCTCCAGAACCCCTGAATAGACCTTACCAGGGAGGCTTAAGAGTGTGATCCCCCTATAGTTGGAACACACCCTACGGTCCCCCTTTTTGAATAGGGGAACCACCACCCCAGTCTGCCAATCCAAGGGAACTGCCCCCGATGTCCACGCGATATTGCAGAGTCGCGTAAGCCAACACAACCCTACAACATCCAGAGCCCTAAGGAACTCCGGGCGAATCTCATCCACCCCCGGAGCCTTGCCACCGCGGAGCTTTTTAACCACCTCGGCGACCTCAGCACCAGAGATCGGAGAACCCGACCCAAAGTCCCCAGGCTCCGCTTCCTCAGTGGAAGACGTGCCAGTAGGATTGAGGAGGTCTTCGAAGTATTCCGCCCACCGACTCACAACATCCCGAGTTGAGGTCAGCAGCACGCCACCCCCACCATAAATGGTGTTGGTCGCGTACCTCTTTCCCCCCCTGAGACGCCGGATGGTGGACCAGAATCGCCTCGAAGCCGTACGGAAGTCATTCTCCATGGCCTCTCCGAACTCCTCCCACGCCCGAGTTTTTGCCTCAGCAACCACCCGAGCCGCATGCCGCTTGGACTGCCGGTACCTATCAGCTGCTTCCGGGGTCCCACAAGCCAAAAAGGCCCAATAGGACTCCTTCTTCAGCCTGACAGCATCCCTCACTGCCGGTGTCCACCACCGGGTTCGAGGGTTGCCACCACGACAGGCACCAACAACCTTGCGGCCACAGCTCCGATAAGCTGCCTCGACAATAGAGGCGCGGAACACGGCCCACTCGGACTCCATGTCCCCCGCCTCCCTCGGAACGTGTTCAAAGCTCTCCCGGAGGTGGGAGTTAAAGCTCCGTCTTACGGGAGACTCTGCCAGACGTTCCCAGCAGACCCTCACAATACGTTTGGGTCTGCCAGGTCTGACCGGCATCCTCCCCCACCATCGGAGCCAACTCACCACCAGGTAGTGGTCAGTTGACAGCTCCGCCCCTCTCTTCACCCGAGTGTCCAAGACATGCGGCCGCAGATCAGATGAGACGACAACAAAGTCGATCATCGAACTGCGACCTAGGGTGTCCTGGTGCCAAGAGCACATATGGACACCCTTATGCTTAAACATGGTGTTCGTTATGGACAATCCATGACGAGCACAGAAGTCCAATAACAGAACACCACTCTGGTTCAGATCAGGGGGGCCGTTCCTCCCAACCACACCCCTCCAGGTCTCACTGTCATTGCCCACGTGAGCGTTGAAGTCCCCCAGTAGAACAAGGGAGTCCCCAGGAGGCGCACTCTCCAATACCCCCTCCAAGGACTCCAAAAAGGGTGGGTAGTCTGAGCTGCCGTTTGGTGCATAGGCACAAACAACAGTCAGAGCCCGTCCCCCCACACGTAGGCGAAGGGAGGCTACCCTCTCGTTCACCGGGGTGAACCCCAACGTACAGGCACCAAGATGGGGGGCAACCAGTATGCCCACTCCTGCTCGGCGCCTCTCACCAGGGGCAACTCCAGAGTGGAAGAGTGTCCAACCCCTCTCAAGGAAACTGGTTCCAGAGCCAGAGCCATGCGTTGAGGTGAGTCCGACTATTTCTAGTCGGAAACTCTCAACCTCACACACTAGCTCAGGCTCCTTCCCCACCAGAGAGGTGACATTCCATGTCCCAATGGCCAGCTTCTGTAGCCGAGGATCAGACCGCCAGGGTCCCCGCCCTCGGCCACCACCCATCTCACATTGCACCCGACCCCTTTGGCCCCTCCCACAGGTGGTGAGCCCATGGGAAGGGGGACCCACGTCTCCTCTTCGGGCTGTGCCCGGCCGGGCTCCATGGGTAAAAGCCCGGCCACCAGGCGCTCGCCAGCGTGCCCCACCTCCGGGCCTGGCTCCAGAGTGGGGCCCCGGTGACCCGCGTCCGGGCGAGGGAAAACTTAGTCCATTAATTGTACTCATCATAGGGGTTTTTGGGCTGCACTTTGTCTGGTCCCTCACCTTTTTGCACCTTTTGCTATTATCATTATAATAATAATAATAATAAACTTTATTTGTATAGCACCTTCCTACAATGCCTTGCATTGACCAAGGTGCTTTACAGGACAGAAAATATAAAAAAAGGTACAATAAATCAGTAAATAGAATAAAAAAATCAGTGAAAATAGAATAAAAGTAACAGCAATAAAATGAGGCAATGGAAATAAAAAAGCTACATACTAAAATACCAAAGTAATAAAAGTTACACACTGAAAGCTTTTTTGAACAAGTGGGTCTTCAGTCTGGATTTAAACAGAGTCAGATCAGAGGTGGCACGCAGCTCAAGGGGGAGGCTGTTCCAGGCTTTTGGGCCGGCAACAGAAAAGGACCGGTCTCCCCATTGTTTGTACCTTGAGCGAGGCACCTCCAGCAGGTGTTGACTGGCAGAGCGTAAAGCTCTGCTGGGCTGATGGACTTTCAAAAGTTCTGAGATGTACAGAGGTGCGAGTCCATTCAGAGCTTTGAAAACAAACAGCAGCAGCTTGAACTGTATCCTGAACTGAACCGGGAGCCAGTGTAAAGAGGACAGGACAGGAGTGATGTGTTCATATTTTCGTGTGTTGGTCAAAAGGCGGGCGGCAGAGTTCTGTACAAGCTGTAAACGGGAGATGGAAGATTGATTAATTCCAACATACAAAGCATTACAATAGTCAAGTCTGGAGGTCACAAAGGCATGGATGGCCTTCTCCAGATCACTACGGCTGAGGAGTGACTTTACTTTAGAGAGCAGACGGAGCTGAAAGAAGCTGGTTTTGACAACAGAACTGATCTGTTTATCAAGCTTTAAGTTGGAGTCAAGCTGCACTCCAAGATTTCTGACCACCGGGTTGAAGTGGGGGAGGGGAAAACCAAAACTGGGACTGGGAAGGATGTTGCTGGTGTCGCCGGGGGCACTAAATAAAATGCATTCAGTTTTATCTGTGTTTAGGTGGAGGAAGTTTTGAGAGAGCCAGTGCTTAATGTCATTTAAGCAGTTGACAAGAGTGTTTGAACTGAGTGAGGGGTTGGGAGTAACTGGCAGATAGATTTGTAAATCGTCTGCATACATATGAAAAGACAGATTATGACGTGCAATGATTGATCCTAATGGCAGCATGTAAAGAGAGAAGAGGACTGGCCCCAGAATGGATCCCTGTGGTACGCCAGAGGTGAGAGGGGTTGATGAAGAGGAGGACAGATCACCTATCATGACAGAAAAAGTTCTCCCAGTTAGGTAAGATCTGAACCACTCAAGCACAGCTCCCTGGAGGCCAACCTGCTCAGACAAACGGTTGATTAGTACCTGATGGTCGACGGTGTCAAAAGCTGCTGAGAGGTCTAACATCACCAGCAGAACAGGGTTTTTTGCATCCAGAGACAGAAGAATGTCATTCTGCACTTTGAGCAGTGCTGATTCAGTACTGTGACGGGCTCGAAAACCAGACTGAAATTTTTCAAACAGGTTGTTGTGCTCTAGAAAAGATTGAAGTTGAATAAAAACAATCTTTTCCAGGACCTTCGATAAAAATGACAGATGGGAAACTGGCCTGAAATTAGAGAGAGCTGTAGGATCTAGGCCTGGTTTTTTGAGAAGAGGCCTGACCACAGCGTGTTTGAAAGCAGATGGCACATAACCTGAAGATAGACAGCTGTTAATAAATGACAAAGCACAATGACCAATTACATCAAAGGACTGTTTGAGCATTTTAGAGGGAATGATGTCCGGAGAACAGTTTGTTGGTTTCATCGGCTGAACCACCTTGATGAGATGAGGGAGTGAAACCAGGTCGAACTCGTCAAAAACAGCAGTGGTTATTGCAGACGCACATGATTGGATAGTGTTTGATGGGCTGACAATGTTCTGCCTGATAGAGTCAATTTTGTTGACAAAATAGCTCTGAGGAGATCTATCATTTTAAGGGGGGTGTGGTCGTGAGATGGAGTGAGTCGCACTTGCCAGTTCTCCGGGTAAAATTTATTTTTTAGTACCACCAAGCCCTCTATATGTAATATTTTTTCCTATCATCACGCACACAACGTCCATCAAGTATCTCTTTTGAAGATTTTGGATTAAAAAATGTCTCAGAGGTCGGCAAGATCGAAGAAGGACGATGACGCTGGCCTAACCCTCGAGGCAATTACCTCGCTGCTGGAGGAACACCGCGCCGCGCTGTCAGCTGAATTCAAACAAACTTTTCACCAGCTGGATCTCAAATTGGACCAGACCCGGCTCGCGGTGGAGGAACACGGCCAGCGTGTCTCATCACTGGAACTTGTCACTAACGACCTGAGCCAGCGCATGTCGGAGGTGGAAAACACCTGCTCAACTCTCCAAGAGGAAAACACCAGATTAAGATCTAAACTGGCGGATTTAGAAAATCGAAGCAGACGGCAGAATATTCGTGTGCTGGGTTTACCGGAATCTATTGAAAGCGGACGTCCCACAGACTTTTTCTCCAACCTGCTGTGCGACATCTTCGGGCGTGACACGCTTCCTTCTCCACCCGAACTGGACCGGGCTCATAGAACTCTCGCTCCGAAACCCGCCTCGGACCAGCGGCCGCGCCCGGTTATCCTGCGAGTGCACCGGGTCCAGGTTAAGGAGCTGCTGATCCGGGAAGCTCGACGCAGAGGCAGGCTTGAATACCAGGGGAAACCAGTGCGGATCGTGGAAGACTACAGCCCAGAAGTCCTCAACCAGCGAGTGGAATATAAGGACGTGATGTCCGCACTGTATTCTCTGGGTCTAAAACCTGCTCTGCTTTTTCCTGCTCGACTTCGCGTGACTTTACCTGATGGACACAGAAAGTGGTTGGGCTCTGTGGAGGAGGCGCAGAAGTTCAGTGACACCTTTCAAGCTTCACAGCGCAAGTAATATTTAAACTTTTCTTTGACTGATGAGCAATGTACGGAAGCGTATTGCTGACACCAATGCGCTGTTCCCGCACTGGCTTTGTTTCTGTTTACACTAAACTTTTCTTTACATGAGGTGAGGAACAGATGAGCAGGACTCTGCACATACTCTCATTATCTGAGACTTTTTTTAGTTGCAGCTTTTTTTGAACTATTAACATTTTTGAAATGAAACATTTTTCCTTTTCTGGTTTACCTGTTGATTATTTTGAGCTGAATCTTGGGTTAGTCCTGGATTGATTGATAATTAATTTGAGATTGGGATTAATTTAACTTTACGTTTGTATATGTGTGCGTGATTACCGGTACACATTTATGTGTATACATTTTTTTGGCCTTGCATACTTTAAACTAGTTTGTGAGGTGCTTATAAATTTTTTTTTTTTTTTTTTTTTAGGCATTAGGTATTTAGGCACATAAATAATTGAAGTAGGCCTATCCAGGTATAAAAATGGGTGAAATATATAATGTTTTTAATATATTATTTTGAACTATTAACATTTTTCCTCTTCTTGTTTACCTGTTGACTATCTTGAATTGAATCTTGAATTGGTCTTGGACTGATTGAAGATTTAATTTAGGATTAGGATTAATTTAACCTTGTTTATATGTGTATGCGTGATCACACATCTATGTGTACATTTTTGGCCTTGCATGAGGTGCTTATACATTTTTTTTTCCTCTGATGATACTGGAGCACTAGTTTAAAAGTTAGACAGGAGACTTATTTTTAATTTCTATGGAGCTTGCTGCTTCTGTCTGTTGCAGCTGTCCAGGGTGGGAAAGGGAGGGGGTGGGGGGTCCATCACTGCCATTAATTTATATTTTCTTTCACTTTGCCAAGAACTGCACAGCCATCAACACATTAGACTGTATTACCTACCTTTCTTATACAAATTATTAGTAATATGAGTGGTCAGTTGGTGTTGTCAAGCTGGAACGTCAAAGGTTTGAACCACCCCGTCAAGAGAAGGAAGGTGCTTTCTCATTTAAAACAGTTAAAAACAGGCATTGCTTTCCTGCAGGAGACTCACATTAGAAGTGACGATAGCAAACGATTACTGCAAACATGGCACGGGCAGAGTTTCCATTCCTCATTTCGAGCAAAGGCTCGGGGCGTCTCGATCCTCATCAGTCAAGACATTTCATTTGAACCTTTTCAAGTTAACTCAGATAAATATGGTCGTTTTGTGATTGTTTCCGGTAAATTGTACAACACACCAGTAGTGCTAGTTAATGTTTATGCCCCAAATACGGATGATGTTGGTTTCTTTGAGAAATTATTCTCACTGCTCCCGGACCTAAACACATACTCATTGATACTCAGCGGTGACTTGAATTGCTGGTTGGACCCAGTTTTGGACAGATCCTCTACAAACCCTGCCACAGCCAGCAGGTCGTCCCACACTATTCGTGCCTTTCTATCTAAGTATGGCCTGTGCGATGTATGGCGTTTTTTACACCCAGCTGAGAGAGAATATTCTTTTTTTTCTCATGTTCATCACTCGTACTCGAGGATCGATTACTTTTTCATGGACAACAAACTTCTTCCCTCTGTCCGTGGCTGTGACTACCATAGTATTGTCATCTCAGACCATGCACCTGTCACTCTGTCTTTGTCCCTCCCTGACATTCCTATAAGGAGTAGACAGTGGAGATTCAATTCAACGTTACTGTCAAACAATGATTTTGTTACATTTATAGAAAAAGAAATAACCTTCTTTCTATCCATAAACAGAACTCCTGGGATCCCACTGTCAACAGTTTGGGATACCCTTAAGGCCTATCTTAGGGGACAAATCATTTCATATACCGCTCGGCTGAGGCAAAAATCTCAAAAAGAAAGAACTGATTTAGCCCAGCAGATAAAAGAAATTGATCAACAATACGCTCAAAACAAATGCCCTAATCTGTACAAAAAAAAAGTAGAACTCAAAACTAAGTTTGATTTATTGTCTACATACTCAATAGAACAATCACTTTTGAAAAGTAAATCATCATTTTACATACATGGAGAAAAGTCAGGAAAACTACTGGCAAATCAGTTGAAGGGTGCCATGGCTAAACAAATCATCCCTAAGATCCAATTAGAGAACAGCACCACAACTCTAGATCATTTACAAATTAACAGAGCATTTATAATAATAATAATAATAATCATTTTATTTAAAAGCGCCTTTCATGACACCCAAGGACACTTAACAAACCAACACAGTGAATACAGAGCAAACATTATCAGCGACAAATTGAAATATAAAATACATAAAGGATATAAAATGGAAGATAAAAATACATTTAGTAAAGTTAATGATAAGCTAGTCTAAAGAGATGTGTTTTCAGGGCAGTCTTGAACAGAGAAAGGGAGGTGGTGTTTCGAAGGTCGGGCGGTAGAGCGTTCCAGAGGTGAGGGGCAGAGCAGGTGAAGGCCCTGCTCCCCATGGTGGAGAGGCGGGCAGAGGGTACATGGAGTTGTAGTGAAGAGGAGGACCTGAGAGAGCGTGATGGGATGGAGATTTGTAGGAGGTCAGATAGATAAGGAGGGGCAAGGTTGTGGATAGCTTTGAACGTGAGGAGTAGAATTTTGAAGATGATGCGTGATTTAACCGGGAGCCAGTGGAGCTGCTGCAGGACAGGAGTGATCACATTTAAGGACTTTTATTCCCATTTATATACTTCAGAATCACAAACCAACAAGAATTTATCTTCTCAGTTCTTCGAAAAGACCAATATGCCAAAACTCACACCCAACCTGAAAGATGCACTGGAGATCCCAATATCCCTGACAGAAATTGTGTCAGCTGTATCGGTAATGCAGTCGGGCAAATGTCCGGGTCCTGACGGCTTCCCCGCTGAATTTTTTAAGAAATTTTCTTCATTACTTTCCCCACTCCTACACTCGGTTCTCTTAGAGTCATTTGACCAAGGATCCCTTCCGAAATCTTTCTTAGAGGCCTGCATTACCCTCATTGCAAAGAAAGGAAAAGACCCAACTCACTGTTCCTCTTATCGACCAATCTCCCTTTTAAATACAGACGCCAAAATTTTAGCCAAAGTTCTTGCTCAAAGGTTGGAAAAGATCCTTCCTTTCATCATATCAAAAGACCAGACTGGATTCATTAAAGGCAGGCACTCCTTTTTTAATGTCAGACGCCTTTTGGACATTATTTACTCTCCTTCGGATACTGTTCCTGAGTGTGTGATTTCCCTTGATGCGGAGAAAGCATTTGATCGGGTTGAATGGGACTACTTGTTTAATGTTCTTGACAAATTTGGTTTTGGCCCCAATTTCATTACATGGGTGCAACTAATTTATTCACATCCCACCGCAACCATTCGTACCAACTCTCAGATATCCAAACCCTTCAGTCTACATCGAGGAACTCGCCAGGGATGCCCACTGAGCCCTCTACTTTTTGACCTGGCAATTGAACCTCTTGCCACTGCTTTGCGGTCCTGTGACACAATTTCAGGAATCTGGAGAGGCGATATGGAGCACAAGGTCTCCCTTTATGCTGATGACCTTTTACTTTTCATTTCTCATCCGACTGACACGCTGCCCTCCGTTTTATCATTACTTGAGGAATTTGGAATAAATTCTGGTTACAAATTAAACCTGAGTAAAAGTGTAATTTTCCCTGTCAATACCCTGGCGCAGACTCTTGACTATGGTAAATGGCCTCTTAAAATTGAGAAGACAAAATTCTCTTACCTGGGTGTTACAGTTACGAGGAGGTATAAAGATTTATATCAAGAAAACTTTGTCTCTCTGTTGAATCAGACAAAGCAGGCATTATCCCGATGGTCACCGCTTTCCATTTCCCTCATAGGCCGTATTAACTCAGTCAAGATGGTCACTTTACCTAAGTTTTTATATCTTTTTCAAAATATTCCTGTTTTTATCCCTGGTTCATTTTTTGTTCAGTTAGATTCCATCATTTCATCATATCTGTGGCAAGGAAAGCGTCCACGCTTAAATAAGACACTTCTCCAAAAAACTAAGGCCGCAGGCGGTCTTGCCCTTCCAAATTTCCGCCTTTATTATTGGGCAGCAAACTTGCACTGTCTAGCATTCTGGTCATTCTATTACAACAGGCCTGACAGCCCTGACTGGGTAGAGATGGAGTCACAGTGTTCTGGGAAATGGTCATCCGTGGCTTTCTTGGGATCCTCACTCCCGCTTCCACCACTTACAACTGTTACAAATCCAGTTATAAAACACTCACTAAAAATCTGGGCACAATTTCGTAAATATTTTGATTTCTCTAGTCTCTCTCTTTATAGTCCTATTATGTCTAACCAACTTTTTAAACCCTCATCTCAGGACTCTGTTTTTAAAGAATGGCAAAGAAGGGGTATAGTACGCTTCAATGACTTGTTTCTCAATAATACTTTAGCTTCATTTCAACAACTATGTGAAAAATTTAGTCTTCCCCAGTCCCATTTTTTTCGGTATCTCCAAATACGGCACTTTATTACTCTTCATTTGTCCAACCTCTCCATTTCAACTGATAGCAGTATTGTTGACACTATTCTTTCTTTAGACCCAAATAAAAAACAGTCCATTTCATTCATTTACAGTAAACTATTGGATTTGAAGCGTGCTTCCTCAGATAAAGTCAAAGCTGCTTGGGAAGAGGATCTCGGCTCCTCTATTTCAGAGGACTCTTGGGCCTCCATACTCAAACTGGTGAGCTCCAGCTCTCTCTGTGCTAGACACTGTCTAATACAATTTAAAGTGGTGCACAGAGCTCACATCTCTAAACTTAAACTGTCCTCTATGTATCCTGATGTCAGCCCATACTGTGTGAGATGCAAACATGCTGAAGCCTCTCTCTCCCATATGTTTTGGTTTTGCCCATCTCTGAACAAATATTGGCGGGAAATCTTTCAGACTCTATCACGTGTACTAGATACACGTCTGAACCCTGACCCACTGATTGCTCTGTTTGGTCTTGTAGAGGGCATGACAAACCTAAATAAAAACCAACAACACGTAATATCGTTCACCTCTCTCCTAGCCAGACGAGCTATTTTGCTTAGGTGGAAAGAACCGTTTCCACCCACTCACGCTCAGTGGTTGGCTGACATCATGTCCTGTTTAAAGCTGGAGAAAGTCAGATTCACACTTCAACAGAAAGAGGGTAAATTTGAGAATGTTTGGGGACCTTTCCTGAATTTGTTCCAGTCTCTCTGACAACATAATTCACTCAGGTTAATGCAGTCTCTTGGCTATTTCACCTTCTATTTTTTCTCTCTTTTCTTTTGGCAGTGATTGGGTAGGGATTATTTTCTATGTTATTATTTTTTTGTTTTTTGTTTGTTGTTGTTGGTTTTTTTTCTCCTTTGGTGTGGATTATGGTGTACACGTTGCAGCTCAAATTGACTGTTGTTTGTTTTGTTGTTGTTGTTGTTTGGAAAAAAAAATGAAAAAATTCAATAAAAAGATCTTGAATTTGAAGCTGCACGGTGGGACGCATCGTCATGCTTTGGCGCCAAAGCGCAGATGGTAGAAACAAAAGGTAGCTCCTGACCGCCTGCGGGTAGCGACTCCTGCTACGACCGATGGCTCGTCCGGCGCTGAGGGCGTTGCTTGAAGCTGAGGTGCTGCTGGAGATCCGGGGACCGCCGCCTGGACCGCGAAAGTCCTCGCAGCCAGCAGGATGCGGTCGGCTTCGCGGGCCAGCGAGCGGTAATCCTTCTGCTGCAGAAACGAGGAGTTGGCCAGGGCGGTGCGCACTGGAGCCGGGAGCCGGCGGAGGAAGAGGTGGAGGAAGAGAAACTCACAGTCTGCCGATCCCCTCAAAGACAACATGCCTTCCATGAGCTCAAGAGCTGTGCCGTCGCCCAAATCGGAGAGGGAAAAAAGTTTCTCAGCGCGCTCCGCGTCTGAGAGCGAGTAACGTTGCAGAAGGAGCTGTTTGAGGGCTTCGTACTTTCCTTGTGCAGGAGGGTCCTCGAGCAGGCTCATTACCCGCTGGGTGGACAATGGGTCCAGTGAAGCGACCACATGGTGGTATTTGGTGTCGTCTGCAGAGATCCCGCGAAGAGCAAACTGTGATTCGATGTGGGCGAACCACGACTGAGGTGCGTGCAGCCAGAAGTCCGGGATTTTAACGGCCACCGCAAAAGCGAGCGGGGCCGCCGGTGGAGGTTCCACAACCGCGGACAGCTGAAGAGAGCTGGCTGGACCTTCAGATGTCGACATATTCAGTTCACGAGGTCACCAGTGTAGGAGGTGGTGAAGAGACGACACAGGAGACGGGATGTAGATCTTCACTTTTAATCAACTCCTACTAAACTGGCGGGAAACACCCAACACCGCCTTATATATCCAATACCACATCCGGTCCTCTGGACCTTTCACAATAAAACATCCTGTAATGCCTTCGGTCCACTGGGTGTAAGTAGAGCCCCCTAGTGGTCCACCACACAGTGAAATTTAATGCAAAATGTACAGAGGGAAGTTTATCCAAACTGCATGTATATACTATGCAGAATAATCAGCAATAATATTTATTTAAATGACATGTATTTAGTAGTCTTAACACTACTATTGTAGTACTATTGGAGTTGCTCCCGGTAGGTCTGGATGTCGCCTTGCAAGGCAGGCTACCACTACCGGTGTATGAATGTGTGAATGAATGGGTGGATGGCTGGTATTGTAAAGCGCTTTGGGGCTCCTCACAGGGGGCTGGAAAGCGCTATATAAATAAGCTCCATTTACCATTTACCATTTTACTATTAATCAGTACAATAGTGACACTCATTACTGTTATTAAAACATTTAATGTGTTCAATCTGCAGTACAATAGACGACAAATAATGACAAGTGGCAAAATGAGAATTTTGAAAAATTGTTCCCCTCTAAATATTGTTTAAATTTCAGTTTGG
>JBBPBX010039487.1:9452-29861 GCA_038048925.1 Garcialebias charrua
AGCGAAGTGAAGGACAGGGTCTGGTTTTAACCAGGCTAATATACTAGCGGGGACTAGTTTACAAGAGAGGCCTGATGTTAACAGAGTGATGACAACAGTGGACAATTATTTAATTTCCCTCTGGGATTAATACAGTTTATTTATTTTTTAACAAAGACAATAGATCATCATAAAATATGTGTACGAACAGAATTTTTTATAACACTAACACAAATCCTGCATAGCAACTAATGTGCTTTATAAGAAGAAAAAACAAGACAACAATAGATCATCATAAAATATGCGTACGAACAGAATTTTTTATAACACTAACACAAATCCTGGATAGCAACTAATGTGCTTTATAAGAAGAAGAAAAAACAAGACAACAATAGATCATCATAAAATATGCGTACGAACAGATTTTCTTATAACACTAACACAAATCCTGCATAGCAACTAATGTGCTTTATAAGAAAAAACAAGACAACAATAGATCATCATAAAATATGCGTACGAACAGAATTTTTTTTATAACACTAACACAAATCCTGCATAGTAACTAATGTGCTTTATAAGAAGAAAAAAAAACCTATAGCTGCACCCACAATTCTTTTTTTTTATCATATTAACAAAACACTAGATTTATAAATGCATTCATGCAGGCCATGTACAGTACACTGAGTGGTCAAGCCCCAGTTTATATTTCTGAACTTTTAGAGCCCTACTCATATTGAAGAGATGGTTCGATTTGCTGCCCATTTGACTGAAATAATAACGCCTGTCTTGTTTTATTCATTTTCTTCTTCTATTTTTGCTTCTTGTCTGGTTGCTTCCCCCATCCTCTTGGAAAGTCCTCCTCTCCATCTAACTCTAGTTCACTTGATGGTAGCGGGGCCTCTCGAGGTGGGCACAGGTCTTTTAGGCTTCCAGGGTTTAACGCCGATGGCAACTTGCCAACTTGCTGCTGTTTGCCGGTTGTTTTGCGGGTTGAGTTGCTGAAGTCCATGTCGTTGAAGATGATGTGGCACGGAGTGGGTTTGGGCTTGTTTGGGGTTTGGTGGGGGTCTTGTAGGAGTGGGGGTTGGTTGTGTGAAGGTTGGTTTTTTGCTTCTCCTTTTGTTGTTCATGAAGTGAAGAAGCTGGCAAATGACCATGTTTTCTCATTTCTAAATAACACACAAAAGCAAAAAACAAAAACATTTAATGGCTCATTTATACAATAAAAGACAAGAGTACTGGACACAGAACTCTCATCAACAAACTGTTATACAGCAATCTATAGGAAAGGTCCAGACAAGCAGACATTGTATTGGGGGGTGTGGCCAAGATGGTGGAGTGAGAAGACGCTCTCTACCAAGCTCGGCACAAAAAAACTGATGAAACACTGTAAAAACTTGATTATATGATCACTGGCACTAACAGTTCTTTAAAAGATAACAGACAGCAGTCACAGAGAAAGTTACAGCAGAATGCCGAACCAGAAGGGAGCAAAAAGAGGACTAGAAACATCCAAATCCAAGCTAACATCAGAGGATGCTAATGAAGCTAATGCTACATCCGGCAACGCGTTATTCGATAGCTGCCACAACTATGCTGCCACTGAGGTAACACTCTCACTGAATGAAGAGGAAATGGATGAATTTCTTCCTCTACCTGTTACACCTCTGAAATCACCAGCTCAGAAGGTGATGTATGAATGTAGCAACGTTGACCTGTCAACTGCAAACAATACAGGTAGTCCCCGATTTACGAGCGAGATCCGTCACAACGAGGCGCTCGTAAACCGGAAATCTCGTAATTTGGAACGGCCGCCATTTCTCTCGTAAATCCGGAAATCCGCTCGTAAATTGGAACGGTTTTCGCTAGCGCGCCTAAAAACACTCTATTTTCATCTAAAAACTACTTTTGAGTGCATAAAAATGATCGGAAACGTGTGTTTATATGCTTAACTAACTAACTGTAGTGAAAAAACACATGAAAACTCAGTATTTTTTTCGTTTTTTCCAAAAATGTGCAGCTCGTAAGTCTGGAACCTCGCAGATCAGAGCGCTCGTAAATCGGGGACTACCTGTATCCAGTCTGTCTGCATTAATAAACACCAGATCTGATAACCTCGAGGGCATGGTGAAAGCAGGGTGTCCGCGGGGTCTTGAAAGTTATTAAAAGTTGATAAATCAATTTTGGGAAAATTAAGGGTCTTGAAAAGTATTAAAAAGTCTTGAAAGCGATTTGATGAGGTATTATTTTTTTTGCTGTTATTTCTAGCTTTAAATAATTTGACAGCAAAAAGTATGTATGACTAATACTGTATTTGTTTTCCTCACCGCGGAGGATTTGGAAACTGCTTCGCACAAATTTAGAGTGTCAGGTTACAACAGCCTTTACGGCTAGGCCTTGTGTGTATGCGCGGCTGCTTTATCTCCAAGTTGAGTCTGTGTGTTCGATGCAAGTTTTCTGACTCCTGGTTGGAGATGCCTGATTTTCAAGAATGGCTGAGGCCTGTCACCGAGAATAACCGCAAGGCTTATTGTACATTTTGTAAAAAAAAGATGAGCGTAGCCTCGATAGGCATAAACGCCTTGAAGTCCCATATGACTGGAGCTAGCAACAAAAGTGCAGCTAGCCGCAAAACGCAGATGTCTATCAGCAGTTTCTGTGCTCCACCAGCAACAGCTGAGCTGGTGCAAACTGAAGAGTTGCTGGAATGCAAAGCAACTGCACTGAGGCACATGTAATGATTACTGTGTTTATTTCTTATTCTCCATTGTTCAACCAAGTTACTTTAAAATAGCTACGAGTCTTGTTGTAATCTAAGCTATATTTTCTTAAACCTAGTCGTGGTTCAGTTTCTTCTTTTGAACTTTTTCTTTCCACTGTATCTCAGTTCTGTTGTAGGTTTGAGATTCACGGATTTAATTGAAAATAACAGCAGTTTTGTAAATCAAAGATTTGTTGCTTAATAAAACAAAGTGACAATAACAGGGTGTCCGCGGGGTCTTGAAAGTTATTAAAAGTTGATAAATCAATTTTGGGAAAATTAAGGGTCTTGAAAAGTATTAAAAAGTCTTGAAAGCGATTTGATGAGGTATTATTTTTTTTGCTGTTATTCTAGCTTTAAATAATTTGACAGCAAAAAGTATGTATGATTAAAATTTGTTTTCCTCGCCGCGGAGGATTCAGAAACAGCTTCGCACAAATTTAGGGTGTCAGGTTACAACAGCCTTCACGGCTAGGCCTATCTTGTGCGCATGCGCGGCTGCTTTGTGTGTTGGAGTAGTTGGCGCGAGACCGTGGGAAATGCAAGTTTTCGGACTCCTGGTTGGAGATGCCTGATTTTTGTGAATGGCTGAGGCCTGTCGCCGAGAATAACAGTGAGGCTTTTTGTACATTTTGTAGAAAAAAGATGAGCGTAGCCTCGATGGGCATAAACGCGTTGAAGTCTCATATGACTGGAGCTAGCCACAAAAGTGCAGCTAGCCGCAAAACACAGATGTCCATTAGCAGTTTCTGTGCTCCACCAGCGACAGCACCTCCAGCTAACCGTGTGCCTGAACCAACCAACGCTCCCTTGACACAGTCTTCTGCCTCTCCGTCTGCCGACATCATGGCGACCATGGCCCGCACACCAACACTGCGTGCAGAGGTAATCTGGTGTCTCAACACAGCGGTGAATCACCATTCTTTAAATTCCAACGAAGGCATATCGGACATTTTTAAATCAATGTTTCCAGATTCGGATATAGCCAGAACATTCATGTGTGGCAAGGACAAAACTGGTTACATGTTGCGATTCGGGCTTGGACCTTTTTTTAAGCAGGAGCTCGTTGACAGTATTAACAAAAATGGCCCATTTGTGTTGATGTTTGACGAGTCTCTGAACCAGTCAACTAAAAAGAAACAGCTCGATGTGCACATTCGGTTTTGGAATGAAGACTGCGTTCAATCCAGGTATCTGGGCTCTCAGTTCCTGGGACATGGGACAGCTGAGGACTTGTTGAATCACATCAAAGTAAGTGAATACTGTATTTTTGTTTACTATTTCATCTTTTTTTGTGTATGTTGATATTAAATATAAATAAAGCATATTATAGTACATTTTTATATATGAAAAGTACTAAAATAGAATATTCCTTTAAATCAATGAAGAATTTGTGTGCGTGTGTGTGTGTAGGTGTGTGTGTGTGATATTAACATACATAACTTGATTTGAACACCTGTGTCTAAAATATAAATATCAAATCCATACTGTTGTCAGTGAGCAAACATATTGTCATTGTCACAGGAATGTGTTGCCAAACTGAATATGAGACAGCTTGTCTCCATCAGTATGGACTATGTTAGGATTACATTTGTAGTAAACTTTGCCTACAGAACAATATACTTATTAAATTATATTTTTCTTAAGATCGTTTGCCAATTTTTGTAAAGGACAACCAAAATGTTTTGCAGACGACCAGGTGTCTACCCCTGTGAATGACGAACTAAATGAATAGTATGAAATTTAACACATCAGTAATTACTTGTTTAATTTCCCCTGTCGCAGGTGACGTGATCATCCAACAGTTTGAGAGCTTTCTCTCTGTTCAGGCTAGAGATGAAAGTTTCCTCTCCTTTCAACCACTGCATTGATGTGTTCCTGCACTCAGCAATCGGCAAGTCTAACCCTGAGCTCTCAAGGTTCTGTCAGCTGCTCCTACTACTCTCCCATGGACAGGCCACAGTGGAGCGTGGATTCTCCGTTAACAAGCAGGTCGAAACCTGCAACATACATGAAGAGACGATGGAGGCTCTGAGGTTGATCTGCGACAAGGTCAGTGTATGTGGGGGTGTTCTACAGGTACCTCTGACCAAGGAGCTGCTGGCTTCTGTTGCCAATGCAAGGACAAAGTACAGGATTTACCTGGCAGAGCAACGACAGAAGAAAGAAACTTCCACACAGAGCCTTAAGAGGAAAGCAGCTGAAGCGGAGTTAGAAGAGCTGAAAAAAAAGAGAAAAGTTCTACGAGAGGTGTGCGATTCTCTGCAAAAAGATGCAGATCAGTTGGCAGAGCAGGCAGAGGGAAAGTCAGGTTCTTTAAAGCTGCACTATGTAACTTTGTAGTGCAGTCTGTATCTTTTCTAACAATATATTTTTAACATATTTCTTCACTCTGTCACTATCTACTGACAGACTGGTGTTAGACAAAGTAATCTCTGAAAAAAACTACAAGTCCCCTTGCTTCTCTATCAGCATTTATAAAAACACTAAAAACACAGAGTGCCAGCCAATAAAAACAGAGTTTGTAACCAGCCAATAAAAACCGAGCTTGAATTTGAATTTCAGCAGAGCAAGGAGGAGCAGAGCCATATATGGCTCTGAGGGGGAGGGATCAGAATGCTTTGCCTGTTGAAAATATTTCTAAGTTCTGTGCTCTACAGAAAGTTACACATAGCACCTTTAATGGCCCAACTGATCACCAAGTCCAATGTCTTGAGAAGGAGACATAAAGAAAAACTCAGTGAGCTGGTGCAAACTGAAGAGTTGCTGGAATGCAAAGCAACTGCACTGAGGCACATGTAATAATTACTGTTTATTTCTTACTCTCCATTGTTCAACCAAGTTACTTTAAAACAGCTACGAGTCTTGTTGTAACCTAAGCTATATTTTCTTAAACCTAGTCGTGGTTCAGTTTTTCTTTTGAACTTTTTTCTTTCCACTGTATCTCAGTTCTGTTGTAGGTTTGAGATTCATTGATTTAATTGAAAAGAACAGCAGTTTTGTAAACCAAAGATTTGTTGCTTAATAAAACAAAGTGACGATAAGGTCTTGAATTTTTTTTGGAAGGTCTTGAAAAAGTCTTGAAAAGGTATTGAAATTAACTTCATTATTCCTGCATATACCCTGAATAAGGTCTTGAATTTATTTTGGAAGGTCTTTAAAAAGTCTTGAAAAGGTATTGAAATTAACTTCATTATTCCTACATATACCCTGGAAAGAGAATACAGTACTGTACAGTCAAGATTGAGGGACTCAAAAAGACTATTGACTTTATATGTGATGAAATTAAGGATGTTAAGGGGAAACTGCATGAGCTAGAAAAAAGTAACAAGAGAGGAAGGTCGGATGGACAACTGCCAGCAGAGGATAACTGAGTTAGAGAGATATTCCAGGAGGTGGAATCTCAGACTACATGGAGCCGAGGAGATGGAGAAAGAAGGCATATGAAGAAAAATGATCGAAATATGCCAATCAGTTCTGTCAGAACAAAAACACAAGCCACCTGACGTCATCGATACCGTGCACCGATGGAACCAAGCAACAAGGAAGCACCAAACTCAGAGGGATCATCATTCAGTTCACCTCCGGAGTCC
The DNA here is from genome assembly GCA_038048925.1 of Garcialebias charrua. Classification (NCBI taxonomy): domain Eukaryota; kingdom Metazoa; phylum Chordata; class Actinopteri; order Cyprinodontiformes; family Rivulidae; genus Garcialebias; species Garcialebias charrua. Next base: position 15,786 of record JBBPBX010039487.1, read on the forward strand.
TCAGAGATGCTACATGGAAAGCAGCCAAAACATCATCTTACCTGAGGGACAACCATCAGCGTCCCCACTAACTCAGGAGCCAGGCAGAAGGAGAAATCCCACACAAGACAGGCTCTAGAGCAGGGGTGTCAAAGTCAAATACACTGAGGGCCAATAAAACAAATTTGCTACAAGCCAAGGGCCGGACTGGTTCAATGTTTATGATAAGGGGGTGATATAAGAATTTGTTTACTTCTTTCTGCACTCTTTTCATTCAATGTTTTCTTTTTGATGAATTTGTTTTATTTCGTCTCTTTTAAATGAATGAATAAATTAATTAAATAAAATATTAAATAGCTTTACATCTGCTAAGTTCTTGGCATAAATCAACAGACATGTTCTTGCTTTTAGTATTTTAGACTGTTTTATAATGTAGCCGTTTATGTTTAGTTTTGTGTTTTTTTAATACAGTTTTCTTATGATTTTTAATTACCGGTAATATGCTTTTTTATGATTGTTTACTGTTGGCTGCAAGTATCAAGCTGCAAAATCCTTCATTTTCTACAGTTGATAGCTGTTGGTCATTAATTATGATGAAGTTTAACAACTTCTCGGTGAACATTTGAGCTCCGTGGTTCAGCTATGTGTTTTTCTTGTTCAATCCGGGGCGGGCGCTCTGATTTCAGTCAGCCGCTCTCAGCCTGTCCCTCCTACGAGACGGGCAAGACAGCTGGTCGGACTGGACGCAGCTGTAACTGTAAATGACTGGTCGGTCTCCCTGTTTCGGTTCAGCGAGAGTGGCATCCCGCTGAAGCCCCAGAGCTCGAATGTCCAACGTAAAACGAACTTGACCGCGGTTTAATGTGGCGCTATGGCTCTGCAGACATTGTACGTTGCTGTCTTAAGGTGTTTAGTGTAAAATACTTCCATACAGCCGACATGTTACGATAAAAAGTTGGCTAGCTGTTAGCTAAAGTGCTACTAACTCAGTCCGCACGCTGTAGCTGGCTGCAAACTATGAAATGTATTTCCTGAATGTGACGAGAGGCGAGTCTCTGGGTTCATGAGACACGACTCCGGATTGGATCGGCCCCATCCCTAATACCGTTGCATTGTGGAGAATGTAGTGTTGGTGCATGCAAAACAACAGCGGGCGGCTGTGGCCTGCGGGCCGTTTCTAATAGTAATTAAATATCATCCGAGGGGCCATAGATAATTAATTTGCGGGCCGGATCTGGCCTGCAGGCCTTGACTTTGACATATGTGCTCTAGAGAAATGTGGATATCCTAACTGGGCCTTCCTGAAAGCAGAGAAGAAAGCCAAAAAGGACTCCAGCCAGCCATCAGGGGAAAAGGAGGAACCCAGACCAGTGGTCATTCCGTATGTTGCGGGAGTTTCAGAGAAATTGAGACGTTTATTTTCTAAACATAACGTCCCAGTGGCTTTTAAACCCCAAAATACATTACGGCAAAGGCAGGTTCATACCAAAGATCCAGTCCCCCGGCACAAACAAAGTAATGTTGTGTATGCTGTTCAGTGTCAGGAGGGCTGATCAGTTTTACATTGGGGACACTTAACAGCCACTGGCCAAAAGGATGGCCCAGCACTGAAGATCAACATCATCAGGCCAGGACTCTGCGGTCTACACTCTTCTCCAGGCCAGGGGTCACTTGTTCAGAGATGAAGATGTTCACATCCTTGATAGAGAGAAACAATGGTTTGAGAGAGGAGTAAAGGAGGCCATCTTTGTGAAAAGAAACCGTCCATCATTAAACAGGGGTGGAGGCCTCCGTGTTCAACTGTCCCCCTCTTACAATGCTGTTATTGCTAGTATCACTCAGCCCCTTGTGAATAGCAAACAACCATCAGGGTGCTAATGATCCATCGTTAGGCTGATGGTCCTCCTTAAAGGACAACACCCACCATGTTTTCAAATTGCATCGCCATTAATATGTAGTAGTGACTTAAATAATAAAACAGAAGCGTTTTATTAATATTGTAGAGAAATAACGCTGAATGAGTTATTTCATGACTTAAAGGAGATTTTAACGCAGCAGCTCAGGCAAAATGTGTCCCTCTCCATATATGGGCATCGACGTCATTCAAGGATCCATCTTGAGACGGAGTTATAACGAGCATCATGCATCAACGTAGCTTTCTTATTTCTGACCAGAGTAGTTACGAATACAACTAAGAAAATGCTGAACCGATGTGTTGCCCAGTTCTGCAGCAATACCTCGAAGGATGGCGTTAGTGTTCATTATTTCCCCAAAATCAAAAGGATTCAGAATGCATGGATAAAGTTTGTTCAAGTCAAACGAGATGACTTCATTGCTCCATCGCGTAGCAGTGTTTTGTGTTCAAACACTTTAAACCGGAAGACTACGAGTCAGCAATGATGCAGGCATTTGGATTTAAGGAGAAAAGTTGTACGAGACTGAAGGAAGACACTGTGCCAACTGGAAAACTGGACTCATCTCCCTCCGAGGACCGACCAGCAAAGAAGGCTCACACCTCGACAGTTGTGAGAAAACGGGAGGTTTTGCAGGTAGGACTTTTGCTAAATTTAATTTTTGAATTTTTGACATCAGAACAGAATGAATAATAGAGCAGGCTTTTAAATGTACCATAGTTTGTTAATATTCATGGCACTTTTTCATGAAAATCTGTGTCGCTATCCTGTGGCTAGTTAGCATAATGCTAATGCTAGTTAGCATAATAATGTGTCCATCAGTTCTCATTTTTTCGCGACAATTTAAGGGGAGTTCAACTGAGGGGAGTTCAACTGGTAGAGCGGTGTGTGTCTGCTGGGCACTGTAAGTAACCGCGCGGGTGACGTGAGGTCCGCTCGGTATGTCCGCGACTGCAGCCGCGATGACGTCGGTTCTCAGCTACGAGTGTCCGGTCTGAGCTCTGTGTGTCTGCGGCTGCAGCAGCGATGACCGTCGGTTCTCAGCTACGAGTGTCCGGGTCTGAGCTCTGTGTGTCCGCGGCTGCAGCAGTGGGTGAAGTGAGGTTTCAGCAGCACAGTCACACTTACATGTATAAGGATGGAGGATAAAAAATGACTGGTTATGACTGTGTGGCAAAGTCGGAATGTAAGAGCCATTGCAGTGCCTTCTGACTGGATCCTTTAATTACGTCATTCCGGAGTTCGGCAATCATCGGCGGGGTTTCCGAATGCTTCTGGGACTCCGTTGTTTTTTTGTTTGTTTTTTACACTCGCCTAGCCCAAATGCAAAAATGAAAATAGATATCATATTCTATAATCGGGTGGTTGCTGAGGCAAAAACTCGGGCGTGGGAGGAGTTCGGAGAGGCCATGGAGAATGACTTCCGTACGGCTTCGAGGCGATTCTGGTCCACCATCCGGCGTCTCAGGGGGGGAAAGCGGTACGCGACCAACACCATTTATGGTGGGGATGGCGTGCTGTTGACCTCAACTCGGGATGTTGTGAGTCGGTGGGCGGAATACTTCGAAGACCTCCTCAATCCTACTGGCACGTCTTCCACTGAGGAAGCGGAGCCTGGGGACTTTGGGTCGGGCTCTCCAATCTCTGGTGCTGAGGTCGCCGAGGTGGTTAAAAAGCTCCGCGGTGGCAAGGCTCCGGGGGTGGATGAGATTCGTCCTGAGTTCCTTAGGGCTCTGGATGTTGTGGGGTTGTGTTGGCTTACGCGACTCTGCAATATCGCGTGGACATCGGGGGCAGTTCCCTTGGATTGGCAGACTGGGGTGGTGGTTCCCCTATTCAAAAAGGGGGACCGTAGGGTGTGTTCCAACTATAGGGGGATCACACTCTTAAGCCTCCCTGGTAAGGTCTATTCAGGGGTTCTGGAGAGGAGGGTCCGTCGGATAGTCGAACCTCGGATTCAGGAGGAGCAGTGTGGTTTTCGTCCTGGTCGTGGAACACTGGACCAGCTCTACACCCTCAACAGGGTCCTGGAGGGTGGGGAGTTTGCCCAACCAGTTTACATGTGCTTTGTGGACTTGGAAAAGGCATTCGACCGCGTCCCTCGGGGGGTTCTGTGGGGGGTACTCCGGGAGTATGGGGTACCAGGCCCATTGATATGGGCTGTTAGGTCCCTGTACGACCGGTGTCAGAGCTTGGTCCGCATTGCCGGCAGTAAGTCAGGCTCGTTTCCAGTGAGAGTTGGACTCCGCCAAGGTTGCCCTTTGTCACCGATTCTGTTCATAACTTTTATGGACAGAATTTCTAGGCGCAGCCAAGGTGTTGAGAGGATCCGTTTTGGTGGCCTTAGAATCGCTTCTCTGTTTTTTGCAGATGATGTGGTCCTATTGGCTTCATCAGATCGTGATCTACAGCTTTCGCTGGAGCGGTTTGCAGCCGAGTGTGATGCGGCCGGGATGAGGATCAGTTCCTCCAAATCCGAGGCCATGGTCTTGAGCCGGAAAAGGGTAGCATGCCCTCTCCGGGTCGGGGAGGAGGTCCTACCCCAAGTGGAGGAGTTTAAGTATCTCGGGGTCTTGTTCACGAATGAGGGAAAACTGGAGCGTGAGATCGATAGGCGGATAGGTGCAGCAGTCCGCAGTGAAGCGGGCGCTGTACCGGTCTGTCGTGGTGAAGAGAGAGCTGAGTCGAAAAGGCAAAGCTCTCAATTTACCGATCGATCTACGTTCCCACCCTCATCTATGGTCATGAGCTTTGGGTTATGACCGAAAGAACAAGATCTCGGATACAAGCGGCTGAAATGAGTTTTCTCCGCAGGGTGTCTGGACTCTCCCTTAGAGATAGGGTGAGAAGCTCAGTCATCCGGGAGGGACTCGGAGTAGAGCCGCTGCTTCTCCACATCGAGAGGAGCCAGTTGAGGTGGCTCGGGCATCTGGTTAGGATGCCTCCTGGACGCCTCCCTGGTGAGGTGTTCCGGGCATGTCCCACCGGGAGGAGACCCAGAGGAAGACCCAGGACACGCTGGAGGGACTATGTTTCTCGGCTGGCCTGGGAACGCCTTGGGATTCCCCCAGAGGAGCTGCTCCAAGTGGCTGGGGAGAGGGAAGTCTGGGCCTCCCTACTTAGGCTGCTACCCCCGCGACCCGACCCCGGATAAGCGGAAGAAAATGGATGGATGGATATCATATTCTACTACAGTAATTGTCCAATATCATGAATTGTTACTGTCATGGTGGGTGTTGTCCTACTAGAAGTCCCAGAGAAGGGTCATTCAACATTTCTACCGTTGGAACCCAGAGACGGGTCGAGTGACCCGAAGGATTTTAGCTAACATCCTATAATGAGCTGTTAACAGGCGCTTTTGTTTTGTAAATAAGGCCATTACTGGCGCACCACAGGAGGGGGCACGCTTAACACTAATTTGACTAAGGCTACGCTTTTTTGCGCAAGTGAACTTGGCTTCTAAATCCCCCGGTCCCTTTCAGTGGGCTACATATGTTGGTCCGTGTTACGGTCACTGATCTCTAAGGGCTCTCTTTTCTTGAGGGAGCCCTCTCTCTCTCTCTCCTATTGTTTTTCAGTTCTACCTGGCTGCCACAGGTGAAAAGTGTTTGAGCTCGTCAGCCACCCCATAAAGAGCTTCATGCCAAAGATGTCAGGTCCCTTTTGTCTGGGCCTTGATCTGCTGTGATCTTGTCTGTGTGGTTTGATAAAACTTAACTGATCTTGCTGTGAGCACTTTTGGTATAGTTTGTGAGTGCCTAACTAATGTTGTTGTTTTTTCTCTGTTCACAGGGGAAGCTGGTAGGGGTTCTCTGCCATTTCTGTTCCAACCTGTTTTCTCCTGTTTTGTGGATAGCTAGGGAGCTTAGCCATTGTATTTTAAGTTTACTTCTAGCTAGTTATATATTTTCTTTATAGTTAGAAGGGGGTGTTTTGTTTGTTGTTTTGGCCTTGGAGACCCTGAAGCTTAAAGCTTCCCTGTGTTTTTCTGATTGTTTTTTCTCTTTTCTACTTTGTAAAATAAACATGTTATTTTATTGACATCAACTGTTAGTTTTTTTTTATGTTACACCCAGTGCCATATTTTTACCTGATTAGCCTCAGGGTGAGGTTGTAACAGTCCGTCACTTGACCTCAGGTCATGTGACCTATGTCGGTCCGTCAGTTTACCTCAGGTCATGTGACCTGTGTCGGTCCGTCAGTTGACTTCATGTCGTGTGACCTGTGTCGTTTTGTCAGTTGACCTCAGGTCATAAGACCTGTGTTGGTCCGTCACTTGACCTCAGGTCCTGTGACGTGTGTCGGTCCGTCAGTTCACCTCAGGTCATGTGACCTATGTCGGTCCGTCAGTTGACTTCATGTCATGTGACCTGTGTCGTTGTGTCAGTTCACCTCAGGTCATGTGACCAGTGTCGGTCCGTCACTTGACCTCAGGTCATGTGACCTGTGTCGGTATGTCAGTTGACCTCATGCCGTGTGACCTATGTCGGTCCGTCAGTTGACCTCATGTCGAGTGACTAGTGTCGGTCAATCAGTTGACTTCATGTCGTGTGACCTATGTCGGTCCGTCAGTTGACCTCAGGTCATGTGACCTGTGTCGGTCAGTCAGTTGACCTCAGGTCATGTGACCTGTGTCGGTCCGTCAGTTGACCTCAGGTCATGTGACCTGTGTCGGTCCGTCAGTTGACTTCATGTCATGTGACCTGTGTCGTTGTGTCAGTTGACCTCAGGTCATGTGACCTGTGTTGGTACGTCAGTTGACCTCATGCCGTGTGACCTGTGTCGGTCCATCAGTTGACTTCATGTCATGTGACCTGTGTCATTGTGTCAGTTGACCTCAGGTCATGTGACCTGTGTTGGTACGTCAGTTGACCTCATGCCGTGTGACCTGTGTCATTGTGTCAGTTGACCTCAGGTCATGTGACCTGTGTTGGTACGTCAGTTGACCTCATGCCATGTGACCTGTGTCATTGTGTCAGTTGACCTCAGGTCATGTGACCTGTGTTGGTACGTCAGTTGACCTCATGCCATGTGACCTGTGTCGGTCCGTCAGTTGACCTCAGGTCATGTGACCTATGTCAGTCCATCAGTTGACCTCAGGTCATGTGACCTGTGTCGGTCCGTCAGTTGACTTCATGTCGTGTGACCTGTGTCGTTTTGTCAGTTGACCTCAGGTCATGTGACCTGTGTTGGTCCGTCACTTGACCTCAGGTCATGTGACCTGTGTCGGTCCCTCAGTTGACCTCATGTCATGTGACCTGTGTTGGTCCATCAGTTGACTTCATGTTGTGTGACCTATGTTGGTCGTCACTTGACCTCAGGTCATGTGACCTGTGTTGGTCTGTCACTTGACCTCAGGTCATGTGACCTATGTCGGTCTGTCAGTTGACCTCAGGTCATGTGACCTGTGTCGGTACGTCAGTTGACCTCATGCCGTGTGACCTGTGTCGGTCCGTCAGTTGACCTCATGTCGAGTGACCAGTGTCGGTCCATCAGTTGACTTCATGTCGTGTGACCTATGTCGGTCCGTCAGTTGACCTCAGGTCATGTGACCTGTGTCGGTACGTCAGTTGACCTCATGCCATGTGACCTGTGTCGGTACGTCAGTTGACCTCATGCCGTGTGACCTGTGTCGGTCCATCAGTTGACCTCAGGTCATGTGACCTATGTCGGTCCGTCAGTTGACCTCAGGTCATGTGACCTGTGTCGGTCAGTCAGTTGACCTCAGGTCATGTGACCTGTGTCGGTCCGTCAGTTGACCTCAGGTCATGTGACCTGTGTCGGTCCGTCAGTTGACCTCAGGTCATGTGACCTGTGTCGGTCCGTCAGTTGACCTCAGGTCATGTGACCTGTGTCGGTCCGTCAGTTGACGTCATGTCATGTGACCTGTGTCGGTCCATCAGTTGACCTCAGGTCATGTGACCTGTGTCGGTACGTCAGTTGACCTCAGGCCATGTGACCTGTGTCGGTACATCAGTTGACCTCATGTCATGTGACCTGTGTCATTGTGTCAGTTGACCTCAGGTCATGTGACCTGTGTTGGTACGTCAGTTGACCTCATGTCATGTGACCTGTGTCATTGTGTCAGTTGACCTCAGGTCATGTGACCTGTGTTGGTACGTCAGTTGACCTCATGCCGTGTGACCTGTGTTGGTCCATCAGTTGACTTCATGTCATGTGACCTGTGTCATTGTGTCAGTTGACCTCAGGTCATGTGACCTGTGTTGGTACGTCAGTTGACCTCATGCCATGTGACCTGTGTCATTGTGTCAGTTGACCTCAGGTCATGTGACCTGTGTTGGTACGTCAGTTGACCTCATGCCGTGTGACCTGTGTCGGTCCGTCAGTTGACCTCAGGTCATGTGACGTGTGTCGGTCCCTCAGTTGACCTCATGTCATGTGACCTGTGTTGGTCCGTCAGTTGACTTCATGTTGTGTGACCTATGTTGGTCTGTCACTTGACCTCAGGTCATGTGACCTGTGTTGGTCTGTCACTTGACCTCAGGTCATGTGACCTATGTCGGTCTGTCAGTTGACCTCAGGTCATGTGACCTGTGTCGGTACGTCAGTTGACCTCATGCCGTGTGACCTGTGTCGGTCCGTCAGTTGACCTCATGTCGAGTGACCAGTGTTGGTCCATCAGTTGACTTCATGTCGTGTGACCTATGTCGGTCCGTCAGTTGACCTCAGGTCATGTGACCTGTGTCGGTACGTCAGTTGACCTCATGCCATGTGACCTGTGTCGGTACATCAGTTGACCTCATGCCGTGTGACCTGTGTCGGTCCATAAGTTGACCTCATGTCGAGTGACCAGTGTCGTTCCATCAGTTGACTTCATGTTGTGTGACCTATGTCGGTCCATCAGTTGACTTCATGTCATGTGACTTGTGTCGTTTTGTCAGTTGACCTCAGGTCATGTGACCTGTGTTGGTCCGTCACTTGACCTCAGGTCATGTGCCTTTTGTCGGTCCGTCAGTTGACCTCATGTCATGTGACCTATGTCGGTCCGTCAGTTGACCTCAGGTCAAGTGACCCGTGTTGGTCCGTCAGTTGACCTCATGTCGTGTGACCAGTGTCGGTCCGTCAGTTGACTTCATGTCATGTGACTTGTGTCGTTTTGTCAGTTGACCTCAGGTCATGTGACCTATGTTGGTCCGTCACTTGACCTCATGTCATGTGACCTGTGTCTGTCTGTCAGTTGACTTCATGTCGTGTGACCTATGTTGGTCTGTCACTTGACCTCAGGTCATGTGACCTGTGTTGGTCCGTCACTTGACCTCAGGTCATGTGACCTTTGTCGGTCCGTCAGTTGACCTCATGTCATGTGACCTATGTCGGTCCGTCAGTTGACCTCATGTTGTGTGACCTATGTCGGTCCGTCAGTTGACTTCATGTCATGTGACCTGTGTCGGTCCGTCAGGCGACGGACAACAATAGGTCAAGCATGTTTTAGAACACAGCAATGGGCCACCTGCATGTGCCGGCACGTACCGTATATACATGTGCCAAGGACAAGGAGAGAGACAGTACTTGTAAGCAAAATAATTTATTTGACAGAACATCAAAGTTACAGGATAGTCAGCACAGCAGAATAAGACAATTTTATGCATAAAATTGTTCTGGAGCAGACAAAGCTTTCCGTTCAGTGGATGTCCCAAAATGTTCAACTGTGAGATAACTTCAGGGTCTGTTATGTGTGAATTCAGGTCAGGGCCTCTCTTCTGACTAAGGGGGGAAGTGCAAGCAGAGTCTTACTTACCTGGTGGAAACATTGGAATGCAGTTTGTGCAGTCTGGTGTGGTGGGGGTGTCTGAGTTGTGTGCACGCATATTTATAACAAAAGGCAGTTAATGGCCCACTAATGTGGACCCACTAATGGCCCACTAATGGTTGGTTTGGACTAAGGGTCTTTTGACCCTCTTTCAGGACTTCTGGGGGTAGGTCGAAAATCCTGGGACTTCTAGTGTTAATCATGTGAGGAGCTATTTTTGGTTGTCAGCAGCAATCTGGTTGATCCACTACAAGAAGGTGCTATTTATCCACCTCTTTCGCAAAAAGCTCATGTAGGCCGCCATGACAGTCCGGTGCCGCCCCCTCCCGGTGGTAAACTTCCGGCGGAAGTCCTGTAGCGTATGGTTTGCTGTGAAAAACAAGCCGGGACACCAGTTTATTTTATCTCGTTTTTTAAATTTTTTGGGTTGTTTCTTGCTGGGTTAGAGGGTGTTACAGCCAGGTATACGTTTGAGCAACGCACTGTTGTAAACTTGAAGGATCTATGTCCATCGGAGGAGCTGACAGCAGCTCTTTCCTCTGTCTGACTCAGCCTCGGACCTGCTCTCGAAGATGTCGCGCTCCGATCAACTTTAGTTCAGTAAACAAAATATTCTATATAAATCATTTTGTGAAACCATGTCAGAACAATATCGGAGTATAACCGTCTGTTTGGTAGCTGTTTTTTTTTTCTTTTCCCATGATTTAGCATCTGTACTGCTGTGATACTGCTGTGGTTAGCTTAGCATGTAGCTTCTTTAAAGGCTAACTTCCAGACGGTAAGACTCACAACAAAGTGCTGGTTCTTGAGCCTGGACTTTTTTTTTGGGCTGTGTTATTTTAGTTAAACTATTATTTAGCTGGTTATATATGATTGAGACAGTTTACACATCTTTTTTCAAAGACAGACGTGTCAACAATGACTAGGCCTCAAAACCTGACCGTGTAGGAGGCGGTGAAGAGACGACACCGAAGACGGGATGTAGATCTTCACTTTAATTAACTCCTACTAAACTGGCGGGAAGCACCCAACACCGCCTTATATATCCAACCTCTCACAATACAACATCTGGTCCTCTGGACCTTTCATAATAAAACATCCTGTAACGGCTTTGGTCCACTGGGTGTGAGTAGAGCCCCCTAGTGGTCCACCACACACGCCCCTCCAGAACACCCAGTAAGGTCCATCACTAGTCCAGCATTTTAGGTTTGATCAAACGACCAGAACGGCTGAACCTGGGCCCTGCAGAACCAGTCTGATGAAGCGGAGGGCTACGAGGAGGGCCTGCAGAAGATTCGGGCTCCAATGGACGTTGAGAGTCTCTGGAAGAAGGACCGCAGTCCGTTAGCAATGTGGATGGAGGTCTGCCCCTGCGAGGAGCCTGGGCCGTAACAACCTGATCATCTGACATAACATGAGCTGGTTTAAGCCTATCGATACAGACAGTCTCAGTACGACCCCCTAAATCCAAAAGGAAGTGTTTCGGACCTGGTTGAAGAACCCGAAACGGTCCATCATACAAAGGCTGTAGTGGTGTCCTGTGTGCATTGTGTTTGACAAAAACAAATTTAGAGGACTCCAGACTCTTAGGGACAAATGACTGCGGTAAACAATGGTGTACCGGGCCGGGGACACGAAAAGGGGCCTCCTGAGATGAAAAATGAGCAACGGTGGAGCAAACTGTGGTGAGGGTACCTCAGGTAAAAACTCACCGGGGACGCGCACAGGCTGACCGAAAACCAGTTCAGCCGGGGAAGAGCTCAGGTCCTCTTTGGTTGCGGTACGTAAACCCAACAAAACCCAGGGAAGACGGTCAATCCAGTTGTCACCGGTCAATGCAGCACGCAGTGCAGCTTTCAATGACCTGTGAAACCGTTCACACAAACCATTAGCTTGGGGGTTGTAAGCGGTGGTCCTGTGAACGTTAGTCCCCAGACCCTTGGCCATGGTAGACCAAAGCTCAGAAACAAACTGCGGGCCCCTGTCCGATGTAATGTCGGAAGGGGGGCCAAAACGCGCAACCCAGGTAGACAAAAATGCCCGGGCCACAACTGCAGATGTTGTGGATGTCAGAGGAACCACCTCAGGCCACCTGGTGGTCCGGTCTATCATAGTCAGCAGATGAGTAAAACCCTGTGATGGAGGCAGAGGGCCTACTAGGTCTACGTGCACATGATCAAACCGCCGACCTGGGATGGAGAAAGGTTCCAAAGGTGCTTTGGTGTGCCTGTTAACCTTAGCACGCTGGCATGGGACACACGCTGCTGCCCACTCCTTAACTGCTTTACGCAGACCGGGCCAAACAAACTTTGAGCTGACCAGTTTCACAGAGGCTCTAACACCTGGGTGAGAAAGGGAATGTAAGGAGTCAAAAACGCGGCGTCGCCATGAAACTGGAACCAGAGGGCGGGGCCTGCCAGTAGAAACGTCACAGAGCAGGAGAGGACCTCCGTCATTCACCTGCCGTTCCTCCAACTCGAGGCCTGTGGGCCCGGACTGGAGCTCGAGTATTTCTGCGTCGCTACGTTGGTCCGCAGCCATAGCAGAAAAATCGATGCCAACGTATACGGGAGAGATCAGCACCCGGGAGAGACAGTCGGCCACCACGTTGGATTTTCCAGCCACATGCTGAATGTCTGTAGTAAATTCAGACACCGCTGCGAGGTGGCGTTGCTGGCGAGCAGACCAGGGGTCAGAAATTTTCGACATAGCAAACACCAAGGGTTTGTGGTCAACATATGCAGTGAACCGGCGGCCCTCCAGGAAAAACCTGAAATGGCGTGTGGCCAGGTAAAGCGCCAGCAACTCTCTGTCAAAAACACTGTATTTCAGCTCATTGTCCCGCAGCGTACGGCTGAAAAATGCAAGCGGCTGCCAAACCCCGGAAACCTGCTGTTCTAACACAGCCCCCACCGCAACATCAGATGCGTCTGTTGTCAAAGCTATTTGTGCCGCTGGGGATGGATGGGCCAAAAGGGCAGCAGTGGCCAGTGCAGCTTTAGCATCACCAAATGCCTGTAGGCGTTCTGGTGTCCAGTCCACACTGTCGTTGGGCTTTTTCTTTTTCAGCGCTCCATAGAGCGGTCGCAGCAGTTGTGCTGCCCTGGGGAGGAAACGGTTATAGAAATTAACCATTCCCAAAAATTCTTGTAGCGCTTTAACAGACTGGGGCTGTGGGAAATCGGACACCGCCTGCACTTTGTTTGGTAATGGGACAGCACCACTTGCAGAAATGCGGTGGCCCAAAAAATCAATGACTGGCAGCCCAAACTGGCATTTCGCTGTATTTACAATCAGGCCATGTGCTGCTAGGCGCTGAAAAACCTCACGGAGGTGGGACATGTGCTGCTCAGCCGAGCTGCTAGCCACCAGGACGTCGTCCAGGTACACAAATACGAAGGACAATCCCCTTAGGACTGAATCCATCAACCGCTGAAACGTTTGTGCTGCACCTTTAAGACCAAAAGGCATGCGCAAAAACTCAAACAGGCCGAAAGGCGTGATAACAGCGGTCTTAGGGACATCCTCCACATGCACAGGAACCTGGTGGTACCCCCGTACTAAATCTACTTTAGAAAAAATGGAGGTCCCAGCCAGGTGCACTGAAAAATCCTGGATGTGGGGGATGGGATAACGATCGTTCTCTGTGATGTTATTAAGGCGGCGGAAATCCCCACATGGTCGCCATTTGCCGTCTGCCTTGGGCACCATGTGCAGGGGGGAGGCCCACGGACTGTTTGAGCGTTGCACGATGCCTAAACGCTCCATGTTAGCAAACTCTTCCTGTGCTATTGCTAGCTTAGTAGCATCGAGGCGGCGTGCACGTGCGAACACCGGGGGGCCCGTTGTGGGAATATAATGTTCGACCCCATGTTGTGTTTGTGTTTGCAAAATCAGGAACAGTCAGCGAGGGGAATTCAGACAATAAACGCTGAAACACATTACCCGAAGCTAAAAAGTTAGCATGCATTAAAGGCCCAGCTCCTCGCGTCGCACAAGGCAGTGACGAAAAAGACACAGCGTTGATCAAACGTCTGTTAGCCAAATCAACAAGGAGCCCGTGAGCACAAAGAAAATCAGCCCCTAAAATAGGAACTGAGCTTGCAGCTATCACAAAGTTCCACTGGAAGTCCCGTTCATGGAAACGAACAGTCGCCAACCTTTCACCAAATGTCTTGATGGGAAAACCATTAGCCGCGGTTAGCTGCGGCCCGCAGCCTTCTGCTAACCTGTCGGAGCCAGTCGGGGGAACGAGGCTCTTCTGCGAACCAGAGTCCACCAGGAACCGCCTCCCCGACCTCGTGTCTTCGATGAAAAGCAGCCTTTCCTTGTCGCCAACGGCCGCGACTGCTAGCGGCCGCTGGCGTTCTCGTTTCCCTGCGGCTTGAAGCTGCACGGTGGGACGCACCGTCG
>JBBPBX010039488.1:17042-29859 GCA_038048925.1 Garcialebias charrua
ATAGAGTGTGCAGGAAGAAAGGGTACATTTTTTAATTGCCTTGTTTCTGCAAACAAACCAATTACGTAAACACCACCAACGTTTTGTCAAACATATTCAGATGCTGGTGTTGATTCTTTTCCGTTCAGGAATCTTTCCAGAACCAGATAAAGACCCTGTGATTCAGATAGCATCGATGGTCCAGTGCCAGGGCGACACTGAACCCTTCATTCGCACAGTGTTCACCCTCCAGTCCTGCACCAGCATCATTGGCTCTCAGATATTATGCTTTACTCAGGAGAAACAGCTACTTCAGGTAAACAGTATCACAAACAGAAAAGACATACAGGGGGTCCCCGACTTACGAGCGAGTTCCGTTCCTACGACTATCTCGTAACACGAAATCTCGTATGTCGGAACCCGAAACACGTGTTGCTCGTAAGTCCGGATTTAAGTCGGAAAATTTATGCTAGCGCTATTAGAGGAGAGCGTTGCAGTGGGTATGTAATCAAAAAAGGCGTTCAATACAAGATCAACTGGACTTTATTTGTTACAGAAGACGTTTCGACCTCTATCCAAAGGGCTTTATCAATAGGCTCTTTGCACCTACGGCGCTGACGTCACATCCACCTGAGCGGATGCGGGTCGCTAGCTTCCGCTTTGAGGAACTATGAGAGCTAGGAAAGAGAAACTCGCGTTTCAGAAACAAGTTAAACATGATCACGAACACTGTTGTGTCCCTAAGCATGCTGATGTAATGGTGTTTTAAGTTTCCACTGACTTTTTTTCAGATCTTTTTTTTTTTTCGGATTCTTTTAAGTTTCCACGGAGGATCCTCCAGACACAGAAAATTGCACGTCTGCGAGTTCACATTGAGCGTGCAATCCGAAGGGATTAAATATATACACATGTATGTGTATATACACATATATATTACGTGTATATACACATATATATTATGTGTATATACACATAATATATATGTGTATACATATATATTATGTGTATATACACATAATATATATGTGTATACATATATATTATGTGTATATATGCATAATATTGTTGATAGCGTGATATCAACAATTGATATCCCACTATCAATTGTTGAAAGTATTAATGAACTTACCCTGATACATGCTCAATAATCCAGGTAGAAAAATCTTTTTAAAAAAAAGAAAAGCTAAGTCTGGTCCTCTGGACATTCAAAAAACAAAAACAAATACTGTAGACAGTTTTAGTTTTTTTGCTTTTTTGAATGTCCAGATGATCAGACTTAGCTTTTTTAGATATTTAATGAACTTTTTACAGTGGCTTGCCTGGTTAGTTATCAAAATAAACTTCTTGTCATTGCATGGGCTAAGGGAAAGAATTTCTGATGGACATTGTCCACATGAAATGAGTTCACACAGAAGCTTTTAAATGTATTTTTATTGTTATGAACTGATTGCATGTTATCAAATTTCATGAATAAATGTGAAGACAAATAAACTTTTCTTGTTTTTCACATTTCACTTGCTTTTATAAAAAAACATGGGCAAGCTAAACACAAACTAAATTACAGGCCAGAGCTGACATTAGTGCAACTTGAAATTCATTTATTTTATGTAAAACAAATCAGAACAAACAAATTCTTCAAATGATAAATTGTTATAAAACAAAGTTTTTTTTCTTTTGAATTTCATAGTATCTACAGCACACAACCTATTCAAAAACAAAACTTGTGGCACATCCATTCATTAAACTTGGCCAAATAAAGCGTGATTGTCCCAAATCCCATTCTTGGACATAAAAGAATTTCTGAAGCATGACGGAAAATTAAGATAGTGTATGCCTTTCTTTAAATAGATCGTTTTTGTTTTTACTACTGTAAACTTTTTTGTCATCTGAAACGCGTTACATTTTTTTGTGTAAGAAAAAGGTTAACGTCTACCATTGTACTGCAGTTCTAACTGAAATAGAATACAGTACTTTATATAGTTTTTTGGCCAGGTTGTACTTGACTATTTTTATTTACGTAACAAAACCTTTGGAGACTACATTACAAAAGCAGAACCTCATATTTTATGCGCTGCACATCTCGTTGAGAGATACTTTTGCATGTAAATGTTAAAATAGAAGTGGTCACAGTTCTGTATGATTATTTTTTGATCTTCCATCCAGTCGCTGCCAGACACTCTCGGTTGGTGACAGATGATGAGTCCAAATCGCAGTATACCTCTGCCACTCTAAGCAGACAGGCCAGGAAGAGAGCCAGTCATTCCTCTGAAGAGGGTACCCGTACTCCTTTGAATAAGACATCACACAGATGTATTTAACTTGGGGCTAAATATATGTATGGTAGCAAGACATGAAAATTAGATATCGCCAGTATTATTTACCGTAATCCTCTTTGCCCCACTCCCCTCAGGACGGAGGTTGAGGAGCATCAAATGTAGAACCACTAGACTGAGGAACAGCTTCTACCCTGAGGCTGTTAGACTCATGAATAAATAAATAATAAGAATAATCACTGTGAAATATCACATCATGCTGATGCTGATCTGTTTTCTTGTTGCTGTGTTCATCTGTGACCATCTGCTCATACAGACTCATGTTCGTGCTGCTGTTTATAATGATGTTTTTCCACTACATTAGGGCTTAGTGTATTACTAGTTGATGTTTCTCTTAGTTAATTCTAGATGTTATTACTGTTTTTCTCTTGCATTTGTTGTTGGATGTAACTGGGACCCTGTGTACATAATCTCGCTTTCATCACATGTACCACATGCGGTGCAAATGACAATAAAGACTCTCTGACTCTCTGACTCTACACAGTCGACCTTGTACAGGCCAACATCTTGCCAACTGGACCTGGATTTGCATCCTGTGAAATCCAGAACCAGCCACACAGGAACAACTGCACGTCACCATTACAACAGGAACGGAATCTCTGAGGACTACCTGTTGACAGATCATTTTACACTTTTTGTTAAGGTTTTCTTTCAAACTGTTGGCATGAAATGGAGTGCCCTCCTTAAAACAGTGAAAAATACTATGATCAAATGGAACTCATGTTTACAGCACGGGAAGTCATTTACAGTCATTATCAACAAATTAGCATATGCTTTATGATGAGGCTGGTTTGTGAGATTGATCAGTATACCAATATTCTAATCTTAGATGTCGTGTTTTCACAGCTGCAAGCAAAATCATTAACAGAAATAAAGACTTGAAAACCTCAGTCATTTTTATTACAAAAATAAATGAAATTAAAAAAATTATTTAGTAAATTAAGCTATTGAAATTAATGAACTTTTGTGAATACTACATTTGTTGAATATGACTGTACATTAGGAGAGGTGCTCTCATCTTTTTAGGAATGTTTCACATCTAAAATAGTTTAGTAAATGAAACTTTATATACCAGCTTTCAAGATGTAAAGATTACAAACTGCTTCACAATCAACATTAAAACAAAACATGTGGAACTAGTCTTGCTTTTAATGTTATGATGAAAAAAATGTCATGATACAATGAGGAGGGTTATGACCGAAAGAACGAGATCTCGGATACAAGCGGCTGAAATGAGTTTTCTCCGCAGGATGTCTGGACTCTCCCTTAGAGATAGGGTGAGAAGCTCAGTCATCCGGGAGGGACTCGGAGTAGAGCCGCTGCTTCTCCACATCGAGAGGAGCCAGTTGAGGTGGCTCGGGCATCTGGTTAGGATGCCTCCTGGACGCCTCCCTGGTGAGGTGTTCCGGGCATGTCCCACCAGGAGGAGACCCAGAGGAAGACCCAGGACACGCTGGAGGGACTATGTTTCTCGGCTGGCCTGGGAACGCCTTGGGATTCCCCCAGAGGAGCTGCTCCAAGTGGCTGGGGAGAGGGAAGTCTGGGCCTCCCTACTTAGGCTGCTACCCCCGAGACCCGACCCCGGATAAGCGGAAGAAAATGGATGGATGGATGGATGGGTTTCTGGTGCTAAGTCATCAAAATCCAAGGCATATAGATAGGCATCTGTATATTAACAGATTAAAAAATTTAACTAAACAAAAGTTCCACTTCACTAAAAGTCAAACTACAGCACTGTTGCTTTACATTTTAAGGTTGGTGTGTTCATTTCTAAATTTAATTTACTACAATCAATGTAATGTCTGTTTTGGGATGTGTGGACTATTTCAGTAATCAATTACTGTAATAAACATGGATTTGAATACAGTATATAAATTTGGTCTAATTAGGGAGGGAATGACTTAGCCAGCTGAGGAGTGTTGTGAGTTTTCATTGGATTAGCGTGATGTCCTTCAAAAACATCAACCAATGTGATGTCACGGTCGCAAGAATTTATTTAAAATATATATATACCGTAGTTGGGTCATGACAGGTCCATAAATGCGTGTCGCAGCGGGCAAGCGAATCTTTGTGCCCTTGTACAATGCATACCTCTTCCTCTGAACTGCTTGTGCTCTGGATGCAGGAAGGGGGGCTGGTTCAGACTAGCTCCACTTTTTCCACCTCTGACTTGACATCAAACCCTTTGTCATCAAAGAGTTGGTGGCCAGTTGCTGTAAAACAAAGAAAGTATTAATTCATATTTGACAATAAATAAAACAGTCTTGTGTATAGTTAAACTGTAACTGTTAAACTGTATGCTGTATACACATTGATGACAGGATTGCTTTTTTTTTCTGTGACAGCATTTCACCGATGCTCCCAGCAAAACTGTGCGAATAACTTACAGAAACAGAGAAATGGCAGAAATGTTTTCAAAGATGCAGTGCTGTTAGACCTCAAATAATGTTAATAAAACATGTTTGTCTTGTGGAAACTATACTGTATATTTTTTCAACGCAGAAAGAGTTCAAATGATTACAGGCTAACAGTGCAGTGGTCTGTTCATTTTTACAGAGCTGCATGTTTGGCATTTTACTCACCTGTTATTTCTTCAGGGGGTTGAAGGAAGAATCTCCTTGCATGTCGCAGGTTAAAACTTCAACACAGGCAGTGGACTCAGGTACAGCCAGGTCTAGTAGAACTAGCTAGCTGCTAGCTTAGCAACTGTCCAGTAGCATTCTGCTGCGGGAGGTTGTTCTCTGTTTTGTCTGTTTCCCATATCCAAGATGTAATGTAGGAACGTAATCCATGGAGCTTGGATCATTAATGTCCATGCCAGATAATAAATGCTGATTACACACGTTGCTGCTTTGTGTCGGGGTGAAGTCCTGCCGGCGAAGCGCTT
Organism: Garcialebias charrua; assembly: GCA_038048925.1. Lineage (NCBI taxonomy): Eukaryota > Metazoa > Chordata > Actinopteri > Cyprinodontiformes > Rivulidae > Garcialebias > Garcialebias charrua. Next base: position 22,242 of record JBBPBX010039488.1, read on the forward strand.
GAAGCCACATCTTCCTTCTTTTAGTTGCTTTACTCGACTTTCCTAGAGGGACTTGGTAAAACGAACAAGTCTCACCTTCTTCTTTTACTCGTTTACGTTGCCTCGAACAATTATAAACACAATAAAAGTCATATTTCCCCAGCGCGACCGTTGGCAGTAATGAAAACTCTCCAGTACTATGGCAGCGTTTGCCCCAGCTTCCGGTTGATTCTCGAAAAATGCGAGTGCGCATGCGCCATAACGTCAACTGGTAAAAGGTCTATTTAGGTCTGATGCTGTATCAGACTTACCTTCATGTCGAGCTGCTCACACCTGCGCACTGTGACAAGCCCAGAGCTCTGCCCGGTGTGACATCACAGATGGTGCGTTCGGGTGTAATCAGATTTCCCATGATTAAACACGGCTTGAAGTTCAAAATCACTTTTAAAGCAAAATTAAAGTGATTTATCATTTTGTTTGCATAAAGGAACATATTTAAATGATAAAATATATATATTTTGAGCAATTTTATGAATAGTAAAAAAATCATGTCGGTGGACCTTTAAGGGAACAAAGATATTTGTAAAACCAAAATACAAAACCAGTTTAAAGGGACGGTCTACCTCAATCCAGGGAATTGGATTATGGAATGGTTTGGAGAATGATGTTAAAAATGCCAAGTCAATGTTTACATTGAAGAAAATGATCAAAACTGAATTGTTAAAAAAATATGTATGAAGTAGCTTAATGTACATTGTATTAGAATTAGAAAATTAGAAAGAGTTATTCATTTTGTTCTGTTACTTATAGATAATTATTGTTTGAACTGATTGTTTGAAAAAGGGGGCAGATGTAATAAGATTTTTTCTTCCTTCTGCTACCTTTCATTTTATATTTTGTATTCGTATCATATAATTGGATTGTTTTGTATTGTATTTTAAAATGAATCAATTTATAAACAAAATAAAAAATAAAAATAAATTACTTTTTAGCAACATACAATTTTTCATGTGAGAAACTATGTATGCTTTGTTGCGAAGTCTTCATCTTTTTTGCACACCTTCATCTCATTTGTTTTGAGTGAGTGCAGGCAAACAAAATGGACAAGCTTGAGCTATTGGTGGGGGAAATCTGATACATTTTATCTTCAACTGTTTTGTGATATTTTATGTGAGCAGGCCTGGGAATCAGGTTTTCCAGTGTATTGTGTCACAGAGCTGTCCAGCAAAGTGAAATGTGGAGGCTTCTGTTTTTACATTAACAATGGCTGGTGTAAAAATCTGAAAACAAAGTTATCTGACCTGGAAGGCTTTTACCCATTTTAGTCACTTTAACATTATTATATTACACTTCTTATCTCTAGTTTCATTTTGATTATCTAAGAAAATAATTTGTCATAAATTTACAACAATAAAACCAAAAATGTTTGGCTGCAAAAACAGCCATGTTTATCATTTTTATTTTAGATTTGATGTTTAGGAACTTGAGATCTTTCTAAGCTCATAAATACAACACAATATATTAAGTTTACAGATGCAAAAAGTGAACATGTTATTATATTATATTTTTAAATCAAATTAATTTGTTCTCATTTTGTTAATTGAATCATCAAAGATTGGCAGTAGTCGTAGTTTTACACTTGCCATTATTGACAGCAGACTACATGTAAAAAAAATCCATAGAAACTACGAGTTATCTGTAAGTATTGAAATGTTTGAAAATAAAAGTGAAAATCAAAAGTTTCATCTTTAATAATAATAATAATGAATTCAATTTATACCACACTTTTCATTAATAAAAATCTCAAATCTAAGAAATCTTTAGAATAAAAAGAAACAGTCTAATATGAAAGATAAAAACCAACAATGTTAGTTTTTGCGTTCACAAAATTAACCAGCCTCACCTCATTTTGATCCTGATGGTCCATCGGATTCTTCTGCTTTACCTGACCTTCTTCAATCTTTTCTGCCTGATACATCCAAAAGTTTTCCATAACTTTTGCTACACAAAGAAATTCAGTCCAGTTTCACCAAGAAGCATGGATTAACAAGTTTCAGAGAAGAAGAGTTAGGTTAATGTAACGTCACACAGCCTCAGGTGACACAGAAATATCCAACTATATCAAGTTACACATGCATTACAGTCATTAAACACATTAAAAACAACAGTCATTAAACACATTTACCAAAACTGCTAAGAATAAATACAATTATCACAGGATTTAAAAAATGAAATCATTGATATAAAAACTCAATCTGTATTAAACTTGAAACAGATTACCGTAAAGAGCTCCTGTTGTTCTGTAATCAGAGCCTTAATTAATAATTTACTCTGTCTGATCAGTTTCTTTTCTCTCCTTCTGACGCTCGCTGAATAAATCAACAGGAGACTCTGTGTGCGTGTGTGTGTTACAGTTATTGCCACCATGGTGACTCCAGGATAGAAGCACTCAACATGTCATTTTATTACAGTTGGTTCTTATCAAGTCAAGTCATAGTTCTTTATTGTCATATGCATTGCATGTGGTACATGCGCTGTGTACTTGTGTACTTGTGTACACAGGGTCCCATTTACATCCAACAAAACTATGAATTGCAAAAGATAAACAGGAATATGATCTAAGATATTGTTGTGTATTCAGTTATTATACTTCAACACTAGAGGGTGTTGTAACATTTGTATAGTGGGAGCAAAGCTAATGCCTGTGTCCTGCTGTACCTGCTGCTGTTTGACGTAATGTTTTTATGCTATTAGTGCTTACTGTATTTTTATTTTTTTGTTCTTAAATGTTATTACTGTTTTTTTTTTACATTTTATTGTTGGATGTAACTGGGACCCTGTGTACATAATTTCGTTTCACCACATGTACCACATGTGGTGCAAACGACAATAAAGAAAAAATAAACTCTCTGGTTATTTTCCTCATGATTGTGCATACAACAAATTGGCAATGAGGATGGTAAATGTTGTGTCTTTCCCTGCACTGTTTCTGCCATCTGCGGACAACCTGCAATTCCATTCGACATGTGGATGGCGATGTTTGAGAACTACATGCTTGTTTTTCATGCAGAGGGGGAGGACTTGCCCAACACGAGCACACGTGCACTGCTCCTTCACTGCCTGTGCACGGAAGAACATATTTTATACACTTACAAATACAGGTACCACAACACATAACAAATACACATAGAAAGCACAAGGCAAACCCACCCGACCGCCATCTGTAAACCTGCAAAGAACATGACAGAACACAACAACAAAATACATATGTATAATAGACAGAATATTCATGGTTTTGCAGTAGATTTCTATAAATATATATATACCTATACCTACACATACATACATACATACATACATACATACATACATACATACATACATACATACATACATACATACATACATACATACATACATACATACATACATACATACATACATACATACATACATACATACATACATACATACATACATACATACATACATACATACATACATACATACATACATACATACATACATACATACATACATACATACATACATACATACATACATACATACATACATACATACATACATACATACATACATACATACATACATACATACATACATACATACATACATACATACATACATACATACATACATACATACATACATACATACATACATACATACATACATACATACATATACTGTACATGCATATGCAGTCACATGCACATCTACATACGATACCTGCATGTGCATCCCTGCATCTATTTGTGTGTGGTTATGAGCATGCATAGTGTATAAGGCTTCTCTAATAGAACATTCAATAGTGACCGCGAAGCATCAGAGACCCGACCCCCAAGACCCGAGGCAGACAAAGGGGGGACCAGAGCCCAAGACCCCAAGAGGGACCCCAAGTACAGAGCCTCCAGGACCACCCAGACAGGAAGAACCACACGCCCACCCCCCAGATCTGACCATAGAGTCAGTGTCAGAGAGTCTTTATTGTCATTTGCACCGCATGTGGTACATGTGATGAAAACGAGATTATGTACACAGGGTCCCAGTTACATCCAACAACAAATGCAAGAGAAAAACAGTAATAACATCTAGGATTAACTAAGAAAAAAACATCAACTAGTAATACACTAAGGGGGAGAACCGGAAGAGCCCCACCAGAGACTACACACAACGACCCCCCGGGGCCAACAGCTACATACTCACAGGCCCCTGCCAGAACCCGCTGCACCGATGTAGCTCCAGGACTAGGTACCAAGGCCCGGGCACTGAGGACGCACATCCCTCAGGCCCCAGCCCAACAGGACCAGAGGACCCGAGCCCCACCAGGCAGCTACCAGGCCGAGCCGACACACGCCCAAGCGCCCCGCCCCCGACACCGAGGGCCCCACGCACGCCGGTAGGCAAAGGCACACCCCACTGGGGGGCTGCGTGGCAGGGGCGCAACACCAAGCAGCCCCAGCTGTATCAAAGAGGGGGCAGTCTAAGTCCCGGCCTGACAAATAATCATTCAGACGAGTGGACGAATGCATGGACGAGTTTCTCAGCATCAGAAAAAGCCAGAGATGGGCGAAGTCTGGAGATGTTTCGAAGATGGAAGAAGCAAGTTTTAAACAGATGCTTAAACTACCAAAGCCTTTGTCATTTGACATACTAACTATACTTCCCATGGGTTTGTCAAATGACAACTTGAATTAGCATTTTTGCAGCCATTGGTATGTATATGAGGCCATTCTGTTGGCGTGGAGGATGCCTTGGGGGCATTTTGTATCAAACTAGCTAATTAGGTGAGGTGGCCATTTTGAATAAAACAAGCTCATTAGGTGAGGCGGCCATTTTGAATAAAACAAGCTCATTAGGTGAGGCGGCCATTTTGAATAAAACAAGCTCATTAGGTGAGGCGGCCATTTTGAATCAAACAAGCTCATAAGGTGAGGCGGCCATTTTGAATCAAACATGCTCATTAGGTGAGGCGGCCATTTTGAATCAAACAAGCTCATAAGGTGAGGCGGCCATTTTGAATCAAACAAGCTCATTAGGTGAGGCGGCCATTTTGAATCAAACAAGCTCATAAGGTGAGGCGGCCATTTTGAATCAAACAAGCTCATTAGGTGAGGCGGCCATTTTGAATAAAACAAGCTCATTAGGTGAGGTGGCCAATTTGAATCAAACATACTCATAAGGTGAGGCGGCCATTTTGGATCAAACAAGCTCATTAGGTGAGACGACCATTTTGGATCAAACAGGCTAGCAAACTAGCTTGTATCAAACTAGCTTGTATCACATTAGCATTTTTGCAGCCATTGGTATGTACATGAGGTCATTCTGTTGGCGTGGAGGAGGCTAGCAAACTAGCTTGTATCAAACTACCTTGTATCAAACTAGCTAATTAGGTGAGACGGCCATTTTGGACGGCCATTTTGAATCAAACAAGCTTATTAGGTGAGGCGGTCATTTTGAATCAAACATGCTCATTAGGTGAGGCGGCCATTTTGAATCAAACATGCTCATTAGGTGAGGTGGCCATTTTTAATAAAACAAGCTCATTAGGTAAGGCGGCCATTTTGAATAAAACAAGCTCATTAGGTGAGGCGGCCATTTTGAATCAAACAAGCTCATAAGGTGAGGCGGCCATTTTGAATCAAACATGGTCATTAGGTGAGGCGGCCATTTTGAATCAAACAAGCTCATAAGGTGAGGCGGCCATTTTGAATCAAACAAGCTCATTAGGTGAGGCGCCATTTTGAATAAAACAAGCTCATTAGATGAGGTGGCCAATTTGAATCAAACATATTCATAAGGTGAGTCGGCCATTTTGGATCAAACAAGCTCATTAGGTGAGACGACCATTTTGGATCAAACAGGCTAGCAAACTAGCTTGTATCAAACTAGCTTGTATCACATTAGCATTTTTGCAGCCATTGGTATGTATATGAGGTCATTCTGTTGGCGTGGAGGAGGCTAGCAAACTAGCTTGTATCAAACTAGCTTGTATCAAACTAGCTAATTAGGTGAGGCGGCCATTTTGGGTGGCCATTTTGAATCAAACAAGATTATTAGGTGAGGCGGTCATTTTGAATCAAACATGCTCATTAGGTGAGGCGGCCATTTTGAATCAAACATGCTCATTAGGTGAGGTGGCCATTTTGAATAAAACAAGCTCATTAGGTGAGGCGGCCATTTTGAATAAAACAAGCTCATTAGGTGAGGTGGCCAATTTGAATCAAACATACTCATAAGGTGAGGTGGCCATTTTGGATCAAACAAGCTCATTAGGTGAGGCGACCATTTTGGATCAAACAGGCTAGCAAACTAGCTTGTATCAAACTAGCTTGTATCACATTAGCATTTTTGTAGCCATTGGTATGTATATGAGGTCATTCTGTTGGCGTGGAGGAGGCTAGCAAACTAGCTTGTATCAAATTAGCTTGTATCAAACTAGCTAATTAGGTGAGGCGGCCATTTTGGGTGGCCATTTTGAATCAAACAAGCTTATTAGGTGAGGCGGTCATTTTGAATCAAACATGCTCATTAGGTGAGGTGGCCATTTTGAATCAAACATGCTCATTAGGTGAGGCGGTCATTTTGAATCAAACAAGCTCATTAGGTGAGACAAGCTACCACTACCGGTGTATGAATCGGTGGATGGTTGGTATTATGAAATGCTTTGGGGCTCCTCACAGGGGGCTGGAAAGCACTATATAAATAAGCTCCATTTACCATATACTGTATATATATTTACATACAGGTAGCCCTCGAGGTACGTCAGGGATTGGGACCTACGTGTGTGACAGGTCGATGTTGTCGTACCTCGCGGACCAAAAACACATGCCTATCGTAGGTCCGCGTTACTGACATAGGTCGCGGCTATACCGCTAACGGAGCGCCGCACACATATTTAATGGCATGAGACTGAACAAGCAGACATACTAAGGCCATAAACACCACAGAACTGCACAGTAAATGAATACTGTACTGTACAATAAATAAAAAATATAATGTCTTACTTTGAGCCGGTGGCCCCGACTGCCAGGCGGACATTTGCGGCGAGCTCCCGGCCGCAGATGGCCCTCCGCGGCATGTCGGCTCGGTGTCTTCGCCTGTGTTAGCTGCTTTGTTAGCTGCTGTCGTTAGCATGTCGGGCGGCGTTGTGGCCGCCGATCGCGGGGCGATCCGCGGCTGCTCCTCCGGACCTGAGACGTCCACAGAGTTGACCGAGTGTTTCCAGCTAATTTATCCGTATGAGGCAACCCTGATCGGGCACACGGAGCCAGCTGACAGTAGCCTCTGGAGCTCCATTGACTGCAGTACAGTTGTAAAATGGCGACCGGAAGTGGCGAGCGGAAACCGGAAGTTGCGTAAATACGATAAATTTCTAATCAAAACGTAAAATTAATAATTATACTTTATTTATAAAGCCATTTAAAACAACCACAGCTGCAACAAAGTGCTATACACATGAAATTAATAACTTTTAAACACACAAAAAAAAAAAAAAAAAAAAAATTTTTATCATATTTTTATTAAATATGATAAAATCGTAAGTCTGAGTTGCCGTAGGTCGCAGGTGTCGTACCTCGAGGGTTTCCTGTATATATATATATATATATATATATAT
>JBBPBX010039489.1:0-16185 GCA_038048925.1 Garcialebias charrua
ACATACATACACACATGCTACATACTACTGTACTTACATACTAATTAATCCTGCTAAAAAATATCATCCAGGGGGCTATAAATAATTAATTTGCGGGCCAGATCCGGCCCGCGGGCCGGGACTTTGACATATGTGCGACTAGAGGGTGGTGCAAACAGCAGAGGACATCACTGGTAGCTGTCTCCACACCATCCAGGACATTTACCACAAACGGTATTTGCGTAAAGCGCGCAGCATCATTAAGAACCCCACCCACTCAGCACAAGGACTTTTCCGCCTGCTACCCTCTGACAGAGGGGAGCACAGGAGCCTGCCATCGCGCACTAAAAGACTCAAATACAGTTTTTACCCACAAGCTGTCTAGATCACTGAACTCTTGAAATAACACTGTTATTGATAATAACATTGCACTACGCCACATCTGGGACACCTAATATGTTTATTGCTGCTGTGTGGCTGTATCATGTATGTCACTACTTTAGCATAATTCAATTAATTTCAATGTTACTCACTACCTGTGCTATAACGTGTCAAACAACGTGTGCAGTATATATGTTAGTTATGTGCATTTTAGCTTATATTACTACCTGTGAAATACTTATCTATACTAATTAATCCTGCTTGTACCATTATATTCTACCATGTGCTTACTATGTTTCTTTTATAATTTGTAAATATTACATTTCTTTTTTTTAACTTTTTGGTACTTTATTTTGTACTTTTACTGCATGCTCCTGGTTTCTTGTTCTTACAGCGAATCCAAATGGTTCTTCTCATCCTGAACATTTCCTTGCATTGCTGACTTTGTGTTAACCTGCATGTGACAAATAAACATAAACATAAAGAATCTACACCTGGACCAGAGAATCTACACCTGGACCAGATAAGCTACACCTGGACCAACACCTGGACCAGATAAGCTACACCTGGACCAGTCATTATGTGTCTGTGTCTCTTTCCTGACCTCTCTAACCCCAGGCAGTTGAGGCAGATGGTTGTCCATCATGAGCCTGGTTCTGGTTCTGCTGGAGGTTTCTTCACGTTAAAAGTGAGTTTTTCCTTTCCACTGTCACCAATGTACTGCTCAGGATGGGAGTGAGAAAAAAAAAAAGAAGATTCAACACAATCAGCTGCATCCTTAGATAACTTTTCCTAATAGTTATCTTTTATAAAATATGTGAATGTTTTGATGTCTTGAGATATTTTTTGTGAACCGTCACTGTATAAAAAACTGAATAAAAAACATTTGCCTTTAGAATAAAAATTCCTATAGCGGAACTGATTTGTGCCTAAATTTCACTCATAAATTGGTCAATAATTGGCCGTTTCCTTCGGTCAGACTCACACCAACAGCTTGTGACTGCGAGCTGGTACCTTATAGAAGTGATAAGCAGGCAGCTGGAAGGTGTTGATGATGTTGGGGAAGTCTCCTGGAGGTCTGTAGGAGAAGGTGACGATCTCCAGGCAGCAGGCCAGCAGAGAGCGGTGGAAGACGTCCTGCTCCAGAATACACTGAGGAACAAACACAAGTTCTCACTCCAGTCAAAGATAACTGCTGCTCTACAGTATTAAAGATTTCCTCAATGGTTGTTTTACAGACTATTGGCCCAGAGCTCTGTCTGTCAGGAAATTAGCTGCAGCTTCTACAGAATACTCTCTGTGTTAAGTCTTCATCTCATCCCTGTTGTTGGACCGAGCCTAAAACATAACGTCAGGTGGAGGACTCACGGACAGGTCAGCATCTCCCAGGATCATCTTCTCTCTTTCTATAATGGACTCCAGGATCCTGTAGTAGAGCGCCTCTGCCAGGTGGAAGTACTTCACCGCCATGTCTACAGGGACAAACTTTATGAACAAACACAGGCAGGAGGGGACGGCAGATCAGCTGTTTACTGAAGACAGGTCACCTTTGTCCATCCCCCTGCTTTCTGCATCACTGTCCTCATAATGCCGAGTGAAAACGTCAAACATGCCTTTCAGGCGCTGACTGATGACATCACTGGGATCTCTGGAACAGCCCCTGGAAGAAAGCAATCAGGAAGACAATTAATTTCATTAAACCAGAGGTGAACTAGAATTAATCAGACGCCAAGAAATAATATTTAAACACGTCTTAAGATATAGTTTACACCATTTCCCTTTTTGTTTTTTCTGTACGTTCTTTTGGTATGCAACTACTTCTGCAGATTTTCTGCTATTTTAGTCAATCATACATCAAAATGTTCAACTCATTCAGAAGATGGCTGCTGGGACTTAAGACTTTTGAACTTTTATACTTTTCCTTTGTTTACAATTATTTTCCTCATAAAAATACATTGAGATCTCATTTCCTTCAGAAACAATGTTCTCTTTAAATATCTATTTTTGTCTTTTAGTGCTACTTTTAGCATTTAGCTACTTTTAGTTTTTAGCTTTTAGCTACTTTTTGATACTTATAGCTACCTTTCTGCTCCGTTTAGCTAGTTTTGCTAATATTAGAATCAGTTTTGCTAATATTTGCATTGGTATTTGTTTTGCTACATTTTAGCTTCTTTTAATTACAATTTTGTTAATTTTAGCTTTAGCTACTATTTTTCTGTTTTTAGTTACTGTTTTGCTAATTTTAGCATCTGATGTTCTTCAGTTTACCTTGTTTTCACTTTAGTCATTCAGTTTTAGATTAAAAACTTTTGGTTCTTTGTAGAACTGTCTACAACCTGCTGGCTCTGAGGTTGGAAGCAGTTTTTCACTGGGTCTGTATGAAACCTGCCTGAGAATCTGGGTCAGCTTGGCGCTTGGCCCGTGTTTGGTCCCTGACAGGAGCGTGTGAAGTCGTCCAACACTCTTCATAGCAGTTGAGAGCGGAGATGCCAGGCGGGTCTCCTGGATGTACTTCCTCCCACTCAGAGGAGTAGAGACCTTCAAAGCTGAGGCCTAGCGAGACCAGAGACGTGTTAGGAGGACAGTAGAAAAAGAGGAAAGATTGAACTGGAAGAGAGTCTTACAGCGAGGTTGGTGTCCAGTCTGTGGGTGGTGCTGTCCTGGTTCTCCATGCCCTCACCGAGGCAAGGCCACGGCGTCCCGATGTCTTCACTAGCTCCTTCCCCAGTGAAGATCCTCTCATCCAGGCTGCCCGTGGCCAAAACTTGCTCCTCATAAAGACGACTGAGCGACAGGCTGAAAGGAGATCAGCTCATTCAGAACTCTGTCAGCATTAAAGTCCAACTCTATGGTTTTGAACCAAAACACTCACAAACTGTCCCCAAAGTTCATGGGGTCCAAAAAACCAGTCAGGCTGTCTTCTTTTCCTCTGAGAATCTGAGAAGAGACAAAAAACACACAGGAAGTTCAATTAAGGACTTCCTGTTATGCCACTGGAAAGATCAATACCAACCAACCCGACCACCCAACTACCAGCCACCAACCCGACCACCCATCCAGTCCAGGATGGAAACCCAGACCTCCCTCTCCCCAGTAACATTCTTCAGGTCCTCCTGGAAGAGCACAACGTGTTCCCTGACTAGAGAGGACAAATAGTTCCTGCAGAGTTCAGAGTCTGCCCTGGGTCTCCACCCAGTGTGCAGAAAACCTCTAAAGGGAGGTGCCCAGGAGGCATCCTACTGAACCTCCTCAGCTGACTCCTTTAGATGAGGAGGAGCAGTAGCTCCTCTCCAAACTCCCCCTGGATGATGGAGCTCATCTTATCTCTACGTCTGAGCCCTGACACCTTTCAGAGGAAGCTCAGTTCAGCTGCTTGTTTCTGGTGGGTCCAAAGTGGCGAAGGTGGTACGATGTTTGGGGAAGTGGGCAAAGAAATAATCTACACAGCCTAGAATAGTTTTTTTTAAGTCATGAACTCAGAAACAGGAAGTATTTTTTTTAAACTATCTGCTCCAAACACAGCTGCACATCTTTTGGTCGTAAACCTTTGACAATGAGCGAGGCTGCAACAGGAACCGAGCATTCTGAAGAACACAGAGCTCTTATTTAACATTTAAAGGAAGTAGAAAACCATGAACGGTGGCACAAACGGGATTAACTGTGAGTGATCGGAGGTGGGACTGACTCTCTTATGGAAGAGCTTCTTGATGAAGGGTTTCCAGAAGTGCTCTTTGACACCTTTGGCCTCCAGAAACAGGCCGTCATGCAGCTCACACAGCTGCTCGATGAAGCAGAACGGGCCTGAGGACGGCTTGAAGTCCTTGTTGCTGAAGTCCTCAGGGAGCCCTGCAGGATGTGGGGCACAGAGGGAGGACGGAGGTGACCACAACAACCAGGACAGGGCATTTCAGACAGTTTTTATTCAGATTTGCTTGTATTTTGCTTTATGGTTTTATAAGAACTTTCTAAACTCTAAAGTTTGGATTTAACAATAGTTAAACTGGTTCACTTTGACCTCTGAACTTATTCAGACAGAAAAAAGGTTTCTAAACTAAAGTAAAGCTGTGTCTGCATGTAACAGATTAGATGTTTACCGGGTAAATCGAACTTTGTGCCACAGAAACGCAACATGTTCCCATTTATTTAATCAAAGATGCTCCTAACTGGTCTCATCCCAGTGGCATATTTTCCTCTGAGCACGTTCAAGCCAACACCTTGCTCAGAGAGGGAGTTTGGTCAGGAAGCACCAGAGTCAACAGGGAGGGCTGACAAATCCTGCTGCTGGGTTTCTGTGAACCGGCCGGCATCTTTTTAAGATTTATTTCACGTTAACACGACTGATAAGCAGACTTCCTTTACTGAAGTGCAGCTTTAACTTTATAAACGTTCTGTGTCGTAAATAACACCTGGAAGAGAAAAACATTCTGAACTCTGAGACCTTTGAGACCAAAGATGGCGGCAGGTGGATCCACATCAGACAGAAACAAACTAATGAACTTACATATTTACTGTATATGCACTTATTTATAATTTTATAAAGAAAACGTTTGGACATATATGTCCATTCATTCATCAAACATCTAAGAATGAAAGCACCATTACTTTTAGGACATTATGCTTCTGTTTCTGTCATGAGTTTCAGTTTGCTACTTTTACTGCAGCTTTGAAAAGTCTCAGAAATATATACATCAAAATGTGCGATTCAATCAGGAATTGTGCGCTCTGACTTTTAGTATCATTACATTTTATGACCATGACCAAAAAAAAGTTAAAAATGTCTTGATAGACAACAGCATTTAGTTTTTAGTGAGCAGTAAAAGGATTAGCAAAACTGTCATAAACAAACTTTTCTTCCTGTCACAGTTTATACTCTTCTACAGTTTCTCTGAAATCGCTCCAGAGGTCAGAGGTCACACACCCAAACCCTCATTGACTTCCATTGTATCCAAGCTCAGCATTTCCTTTTTATACTTGGAAATAAAGACTTTCTAACGTCTATAAAATAGTAGTAGTAGTAATAATAGTACATCAATAAAACACAGTAAAGGTGTTCAAATTAACATGTGTGACAATTCGAGCCTTCGTGGTTCATTTACAAAAATTCAGTATGACTATTAGTTTTCACACAGTGACTGTCTAGGTTAGGTTGAGTCTTAAAGGGATAGTCTGGCCATGTTCAGTCTAAAGATGATCAATAGTTATCAGCTGTGACATCATTCACAGAGTAAATAAAGTCCAGTTGATCTTGTATTGAACGCCTTTTTTGATTGTATCATTCACAGAGCACCAAGTTTGGAGAAAAGGGCAGAGGCCTTCATCTAGGCTAGGTTAACAGCTATAGCCCATTTTAAACCTGTTTTCAGGCTTTTCAGAAAACTCTTTTTCAAAAACAAAATACAAATGTGAAAGAATGTTATATTAGCAAATTGATGGGGTTTGTTTTTATATATACAGTACTGTATACAGGTAGTCCCCGACTGACGAGCGAGTTCCGTCCCTAGGGGACGCTCGTATGTCAAAAATTCGTAAGTAGGATCACCAAAAACAAACAAACAAAAAAATTTTTATTTTTTTATTTTTAGAAATGAATACATGTGCAGTACTGTACAGTCACCAAGCACTTAGCCTATCCTAACAGTTTTTAAAAATGAAGGAGTGAGTTTAATTGTCTCCCTTTCACATAAAGGGAGCTAGCTCCCTTTATGGGAATGGAGCCTGCATGGAGGAGGGAGACAATTCCACTCACTCCTTCATCTTTAAAAACTGTGTTAGGATAGGCTAAGTGCTTGGTGACTGTACAGTACTGTACATTTATCTATTTATTAAAAATATACTGTACAGTATATTTTATTTATTTATAAATAGATAAATGTACAGTACAGTATTTGCTGTAGAAGCCAGAGCGTAGTCTGCATTCTGGGACCAAACTAATCACTCCCTTTTGCAACATTGTCAAAACTTCCTCCCTCAGCACGTGTGCACGTGTAGGGTTAATCTTAGATTGCAGCACCCCTGTGAAGCGAGGCAGTCTTTTTGTGAACTGCAACCTGAGCCCGTGACATATTGTTGTCATGACCCAATCATTTGGTTGACACGTCTTCCAGGCCTGCGCGTGCGCGCTGAGCCTGGACGGCATGTTGAATTGCTGCTCGTCATGTTTTTGCGCTGGAGGGGTGGCCTTTGACCCCTCTTGCGCTCTCTCGAGCAGGTTGGTCGGCCCCACAGAAGATATTGCGAGATCTGACCGTCTCTGGCAGAGCTTGTGTATCTTTCCGTGGTTCATAGTTTGACCACATGGTTCGTGTTTTATAAAAATGGGACTCGAGTCAAGAACCAGGGCAGTCTGTGATTTGGTACTTTTATTTTTGTACATGCCTGAAACAGTGTTTGTTTTGTTTACACATACAGTATGCGAGTCATGTTTGGTCTGCGTGCACATGTCACTAGCTCCTCGTAGTATTTTACAAGGAGAGACTGGGCTTAAAAAGTTAGGTTCCCATACCATGTGGGCGGGCAAACCTGTAAAATTATCAGTTCGTCCTGCTTCATCAGGTCCGAATCTGCTTTCCACACAGGGTCAATGAAGAGGCCCTCGGCCGGTACTGGAAATTTTTACTGTCACCAACGGGTCTCTTCCGTGGAAGGTCACGCATGTCTTCCTTTGGGGGTGCAAAGCTTTTCCTCGGCAACCCCTCTCGGAGGGCTTCCGCCTGTTTGCTCTTTATTCCAGCTTGGCCTGGATGCATTCTAGGGCTCCACCGAAGAGTCCCGTCGACTCGATCGGGTGCTGGAGGAAAGTGGACCTCTGGTTTTCCGGGAGGTCCGATAATGTTAGCCAAAGATGGCGCTGGGCGACAACTATTTCCGCCATTGCTTTGCCTTGGGAAATGGCTACTGTTCCCATCATGCGGAGCACGAGGTCAGAGGCACGGCGGGCCTCCTCCATGGCCTCCGTTACGGCCTGCTCGTCTTTTGTTACTTGGATATCCTGCAGTTTTTCTGCCAGGTACGCCTGTACCATGGTCGATACATTCATAGCGCGAGCCGCGAGGCCCTGAGCCCTGTAGCACTTCTCAAGTTGTTTCTCCGAAGCGCGGCAGGCCCTGCTGGGTAGCGTTGGTTTTGTCCTCGTGGCTGAGGGGGCCATGTGAGCCGCCAGAGTTTCCTCTATCGGGGGTGCGCTGGCGAGGCCCACGTCTCCATTCCCACGACATCCAGGAGTCGGGATAGTGGCAGTATGATGGGAGCTCCGGGTTCCGCCCAGGAGCGTTTGAGCTCCATGAGGAAGTCCGGAAAAATTAGCATTTTTTGCGACGTTGTCGGCTGCTTCGCATAGAAGTAGTTTCCCGCCAGCCTCGTAACCTGTTGGTGAGGCGTGGGATCTGGCCACGCGACCTGCAGGGCATCCGCCACCCTATGGCATAGGTCGAACAGAATAGGGACCGACAAGTCCGGTTCCGATAGGATTTGCGCTAGGTTCTGGGAGGAATCCACACTTTCTCCTCTGTAAGCGTACTCGGCGTCTTGGTCAGACACTTCAGGCGTCGAGTCCTCAACGGCAACTGAGGAGTCTGACACATTGTCCTCTCCGACTCGACCGTTGCATTCCAGGTCCACATTCTCAAGCTCCGGTTTGCGAGCGAGCAGCTTCGTGCGACGGGCGACCTTCAGCGTTGCGGCCTTAGCCATGGATTTAGCCAATGCGTCCACGCGGCGTTTCCTCACTACAGCCGACATTCGACGGCAGTGGGAGCAGGAGTCGGGGACTTCCAGCGCTTTCCTCATGTGTAGGATCTCTAGGCAGACAGGACAGGCCTCGTGGGTGTCCGACGCAGAGAGGGAGTAGCCGCATCCGCTTGGGCATGGGCGCGAGCAAGGGCTCGTCGTCCTGTTGGTTTTCTTCTTCTTTGTCCTCCGTTTTCCCTTCTCGGGAGCCATGTCCGGAGACGAGAAGCGGTCCTAGTTTTCTTTTGTTCAAAGTCGTTGTCTTGCTTTCGCTGGTTAGCCTGCTAATGGTTAGCAGGGGGTTATGACGTAGTTAGCGCCTTCGAGCGAAGCAGCTGCGGAAAGAGAAGAAAACTTCGACGGAAGTAGAAAAACGCTGGACTAGCTTTCTCCAGCCTAGCAGTACGCAGGATAATTTCTCTGTACGCTCAGTGTAGGGAGCAAGCTCACCTCAGTCGAGCGATGTGACAACAGAGAAGTCCCACGAAGTTCAGGTGTTAAGCGAGGTGAAGGGCAAAAAAGAGAAAGATGGACGGGCATCAGCCGCTTAAATACCCAGAGGGCGGGGCCTCTGGCGCGACGCTGACTCCCTAGCTGTAAAGGTGTGATTGTATTCCTTCAGGTAATCGTGCGGGGGCGCAATTCCCATAGCAAGTATGTTGCACCGAAAGACCGACTGATAAGGGAACTCCATTTGTCTGTTATAAATCAAGACACAGATGAAGTAAGTGAATTACAAATAGCTTGTTTATATTTGAACAGACAAACATGAGCTACTTTCCAACAAAAATGAAAAAGGGGTAAAAAAAAAATACAATAAAATAAACAAGATTAAATCAAACAAGTTAACTTGTGAAATTACAATACCAGATCATTCCAGTAATTTATCTTCACTTATCAGAGTCAGAGTCAGAGAGATTTATTTGACATTTTTATTTATCATTTTGTAGCTTATTTTTCTTTAAGGTATCAGCAGCTTTATGCTAAAATGCATGGACAGATTTGCTGGTATTCTTAAAAACATATAATCGTAGCGTTATAGTCATTATGTGTTTGACCTTAATTAGTACAACAGTTGTCTTCAAGCTTTTCAACAGACATTCATCCTATTTAAAGAGAAAAACTTTCTACTGTGTATATTCAAAAAGGCGTTCAATACAGGATCAACTGGACTTTATTTGTTGCAGAAAACGTTTCGACTTCTGTCCAGAAGTCTTTTTCAATTCTGAAAAAGACTTCTGGACAGAAGTCGAAACGTTTTCTGCAACAAATAAAGTCCAGTTGATCCTGTATTGAACGCCTTTTTGATTTTATCATGTCCTGGACGACTGAGAATCTTCACCAGCATACTGTGTATATTGATGCAGGCTCAGTAATCCAGGTAAATAAACCTAACAAGGTTGAGTCAGGTTTTCTGTGTGAGTTTGCCTATGTTGAAACATTTTAATACCTTCATTCCGAGCAGCTACAAGAAAACTCAGTCTTATAAGCAGCACCTGTGCACAGTGAACCAACCAGTTTACTGGTGACAGCCAAAACTAGTTGCTCGCTTGCAAAAGAGGAACTATTAGCCAGGGCCTGTCTTATGTGGGATTTCTCCTTCTGTCTGGCTCCCGAGTTAGTGGGGACGCTGTCTGCTCTGTGGTACAGAGTCCTGATGACTCCTAACTTGTGCTCCACAGGGTGATGGGAGTCAAACCACAAGTACTGGTCCGTGTGGGTGGGTTTGTGGTACACATCAATTTCCAAATGTCCACCATCAGAGACTGAGACCTTACAGTCCAAGAAAGCCAACCTGCCAGTTTTACATCTTCTCGTGTGAACTTGATATATTTATCCACAGAGTTGATGTGATCAGTAAAATGTTGGACTTCCTGAGATTTAATTTTAACCCTGGTGTCTAGGGCTGGGCGATATGGACAAAAATTCATATCTCGATATTGTTATGATATATCGCGATATAAGATATATATCTCGATATAATTTTCTTTCCATAAAAGAATAACAAAAATATATTTCTGAGTCAAAGCTTTGTCCCAGTTGTCACACAGCAACATTTATTAACAAATAGCTGTAATACAAAATAAATGTCTAAAAAATGAACTATTTACATACATTACTTTATTTTTTTAGACATTTATTTACACCTATTAAATAATAATCCTCTTCAGCTAAGGGCAGCTGTGGCTGAGAGGCTAGAGCAGTCTCCTCCAATGGGAGAGCTGGGAGTTCAATTCCACCAGCAGTCACATGCTGAAGTGTTCCTGGGCAGTGGGCAACACTGAACCCCTCATTGCCTCTGATGTGTCCCATCAGTGTATGAATGTGATAAAGTACTGATTATTCTTTGTAGAGTTCTAGTAGAGTAGAGTACTGTATGAATGGGTAAATGAGGACACAGATTGTGTTTTAAAGAGCTTTGAGTGTCTTGATAAGATAGAAAGGTGCTTTCACTTAAGTCAGTGTGTTTGTGAACTGCAGTAAATGTGCAGTAAATGTGAGCCTCGACTCAGAAACGTGAACCGAGAGGCGGAGACATTATTAAATCAGCAGTTTATCATATCGCTAAAGACACGGTCAGTCTCAGCTATGGAAGAAGACGGCTAAAGTGTTAGCCATCTTGTTAGCCGTTAAGGACCGTATCTTTAGCGATATGATAGCCTGGCCCTCGCCTTCCTGCACAGCTCCGCTCAATTCTCATTTCCCTTCACTGCACAGTCTGGGACTTCTCTCATAGACAAGGATTTCTCCGGTAGATTTTTGACCGGACCAATCAGAGAACAGAAGGGGCGGAGTTTTTGGCCCCTAACCTACGCCCCCACCTGTCCCAGCGCAGCCAGCTCGCAGCCGCATGTTCTCATTCAAAGCGATGCAGGACTGTTGTATAAATGACACAAATGTATTAATTTCCCCTTCTTAATCCCTTATCTGGAGTTTTCTTTTGTTTTTTTGGCCAAAAGTCAAGTGTTCGCTCCCTCCTCCCTCCTCCCTCTCCCTCCGCTGAACAAGGAAATGCCCCCACCTGTCCCAGCGCGCAGCCAGCTCGCAGCCGCATGTTCTCATTCAAAGCGATGCAGGACTGTTTTATATGTGACACAAATTTATTAATTTCCCCTTCTTAATCCCTTATCTGGAGTTTTCTTTTGTTTTTTTGGCCAAAAGTCAAGTGTTCGCTCCCTCCTCCCTCCTCCTCCTCCTCCTCTCCCTCCGCTGAACAAGGAAATGCCCCCACCTGTCCCAGCGCGCAGCCAGCTCGCAGCCGCATGTTCTCATTCAAAGCGATGCAGGACTGTTTTATATGTGACACAAATTTATTAATTTCCCCTTCTTAATCCCTTATCTGGAGTTTTCTTTTGTTTTTTTCCCAAAAGTCAAGTGTTCGCTCCCTCCTCCTCCTCTCCCTCCGCTGAACAAGGAAATGCCTCAGGTTGTCACGAGAGAATTAAAGTCAGGTTTTAAGTTGCTGCCCGAGTCCCATCAGATTTCCTGGTCTTCTGGTGTGTTGGACCAGCGCTCCATGGTTTTATTTTATTTTATTAGGACGTTTTATTATCATATAAACACAGAATATACAACGGAGCGAGAGAAAATTCAGCAGGAGGCGGAGCTGAAGTCAAGTTCAGCAGACCACGGGGGAGCAGCCATCAGCAGAGCCCACGCCTCCAGAAAGAATCGTTTTCAATGGAGAGGTCCCAGACCCTTGTCTGAAGCGAAGTGAAGGACAGGGTCTGGTTTTAAGCAGGCTAGCGATATGATAAACTGCTGATTTATTATTGTCTCCACCTCTCTCTGCTCCTCTCTTAAAGCTCTGTGGGTGCACGCACGGCTAAATGAGCTCAGACCCGTGGTTTGTTTTAAGGAAGCAGCAGGCTGTAAAAACACTCGGTTCTGCCGTTTCACGGTTCATGCTCCACTCCGCTGTTTAAATGGTGAAAAAGATTCGTAGTTCCGACCTTTCGTCAGGATTATTTTCAGCATCGTCTACAAAAATATTTTTTCTGCCCTCATCTGACAATTTAAATCCAAACTAGCTCAGAAAGAACATTGTTTTTTCCCCTCAGCAGCTAGCGGCGCTCTTCATATCTGCCGTGTTTACGTTGTGCTGAAAGTCTCCGCCCTCCTGCAGGCAGGAAGGAGGGGCTGGGTCTGTGTTCAGTGAAGGAGAGGGAGGGGGGCGAGTGGGAGAAAGCAGACAGCAGGAGGATTCTCGATATAAACGATATAGTCTCGTCTTGTATCTCTTTAGAAAAAATCTCGATATTTTAAAAATATCGATATATTGCCCAGCCCTACTGGTGTCATCAACATACCTGGACCAATGACTTGGTGGTGTCCCATGTTTCTGTCTATAATATTGCTCCCCATATGTGAAGTAGGTTGACTGCAGACACGGTTTCAAGAGTCTCTAACTCAGAAGCCAGGAAGAAACAGAAAATTCACACAAGACAGGCCATGGAACAATGTAGATATCCTAACTGGGCCTTCCAAAAAGCAGAGAAGAAACTCATCTAGAGGACCTGATTCATCCTTGTTAGAGTCAACTGACTTGTTATGTATGCACCACACCAAAAAAAGACAAAAAAAAAGAAAAGGTTAGAGAAGATCAGAAAGAAGAATATAGATGTCCATGTTAAAGATAAAGGAGACTAGACCATTTCCAAGCGCCTGCATCTTCCTGAGACCACAACTGCCAATTCTATTAATGATTATAAGATTTATGGGACAGTAGCCAACCTTCAGTGTGGAAACAAAAATAAATGCAACTTCATGATGATCCTTCAGATGGTGCGTGTGACAGAAACAGATCAAAGTAAAACATCCCAAACATTCAAGCTGAATTCCAAAGTCAGTGTCACTTTCTAACTGGTGTCCTATTTTGAAGGATTAAAAGGACAATGAAGAAGACCCAGGAGAGCTCCACTATTTGCAAACATTGAGGAACACATAAAAGACAGACAAAATTTCACAAAAATGCATGCTGACAAGAACAAAGGTTGACAAGGTTGACATTGCACACAGGGAGAGTAAGCGAGTGGTGATTTGTATGTTATGTCTATAACAGGTCCCTTTTGTAAATGAGTCCTCATGTTTCAATGAGGCTAGCCAGTATAAATAAAGGTTGAATGAAAAAAAAAAAAATTCTGATAAACCAAAACATTTCTGGGACTGATGAGACAAAGCTGTAGTTTTTTGACTGGCAAGTGAAATAAGTTGGCTTTTAAAAAAAATATCGCGTAAGGATACTGATAAATGTATCTGCACCTGCACAGCACGATGTAAACACACAAAAATGTTTTCAAACTCAAAAATGTCTTCAAACACATGAGGTATGTTCACTTATTACTGTATATTTGCAATGTTTCATGGGTGTACAGGTACATGTTCTCAGTTATTTAATAATTAAGATACTGATGAGTAAGAAGTTTGAATCATTGCTTGATGTGACTGAACCACAAAAGTATCAGTCACTGTCTTGAATTCTGCTTGTTTGAGCAAATTTATTTTTAAAAGTTTAGATTTTTTTTTAATGGAACACAAAAGAACATTTGAAAATTCAAACGCTTTTCTACATTAATCTCCTTTTTCATACTTATCTAGATCTAATACTAATCTGGGGATTAAAATAATACAATAAAAAAAGTCATACTTCTAAAAATGGTCACAAAACCCTAGAACTTTGCTGTCACATACATTCCAGGATCAATAGTTTTGTAATTTATAGGAACTGACCCTTTAAGACCTTCAGAGGGGTCAGAATAGGAACTTTACTTCTAATGGACTTGTTGGAGCTTCCATCAGGAAACATATGGCAACTGCATGGATTTATGTGTATCCGGTTCCATATGACCCCCATAAAATGTTGAACACTTGCTGTAATGACAGTAGTATGCATGCAAACACTCACACACCCAGCGCACTGGGGCGTGCTGAGCTAAACTGCTTTTCCAAACCCGTCAGCAGCGGTGCGGGCAGCAGCAGATGAGTGGTGTTTTAAGGCGAGGGAGCCAATCTAGTGACGGCAGCGCTCCATTACACGGTCAGTGAGGTGATGTGGTGGCGTGATGGAAATAGCTGCATCTTTTCTGTAGGTCACAGAGGACGCCGGCAACGCAGCAGCCCCGCTCGCTTACTCTCCCTGTGCGAGTGTGTAGGTTTACACAACCCCACTCCCCCACCCGTTCCCCCGATTCATCTCATTTCCTTTGTGCTTGTCTGAAAGTGTCCCGTTGGTTTTCAGCAGAGATGAGGAGCGGCGGATGAGTTTTTAAAGGAGGGGAATGAAGGTGAGGCAACCCTGCAGAGAAGAAGCAGAAAACTGTAGAAGATGGGGGGCAACCAAGGGCAGTTACTTTGATGCTGAGCGAGAGCAGCAACCGGCAGCTCATAAGCTATGCAAATATGTAAATATGCAAATGAGCAGTCCCACTTGGGGACTGTTAATTAAAGAGAACATCAAGTCAAAACAAAGGAGCTAATCACCAAACAGACAGATGCGCACACACTCAACACAGACAAGAAAACAAGGTTAAAAACGTCACAACATGGAAGAGGCATCAGCTCAATCGCTACATAATGACGCCATCAATCAAAGTGCTGCCCTTTTTTTAATTTAAAGAAAACAGTCTAAATTAGTTTTACATGTTAGCACAACATCTTTTGTTATCTGCAAAACGTTAGCAGTGTTTTCTACGGTGGCCCTAAGGTGTAAAGGAACAACATATGAAAAAACGGAATTACATTTGAAAAAACACAACAATTTTCCAAATGTAATTCTGTTTTTTTCTAATGTGATTCCATTTTTCTAATGTGATTCCGATCACTTCCGCTTTGGCTTAATGTAATTCTGTTTTTTTCTAGTGTGATTCGAGCCACTTTCGCTTTGGCTTAATGTAATTCTGTTTTTTTCTAATGTGATTCCATTTTTCTAATGTGATTCCGATCACTTCCGCTTCGGCTTAATGTAATTCTGTTTTTTCTAATGTGATCCGAGCCACTTTCGCTTTGGCTTAATGTAATTCTGTTTTTTTCTAATGTGATTCCATTTTTCTAATGTGATTCCGATCACTTCCACTTTGGCTTAATGTAATTCTGTTTTTTTCTAATGTGATTCAAGCCACTTCCGCTTCGGCTTAATGTAATTCAATTTTTTCTAATGTGATTCCGATCACTTCCGCTTCGGCTTAATGTAATTCTGTTTTTTCTAATGTGATCCGAGCCACTTTCGCTTTGGCTTAATATAATTTTGTTTTTTCAAATGTTGTATTTTTGTTGTGTTTTTTCAAATGTAATTGTTCATTTACACCTTAGGGCCAGCGTAGTTTTCATCAAGAGCTGCAAGTAAAAACTGAACAACTCGCCCTGCTCTCAGCACCAGCACAACAACCAGACCACAAACGGCCATAATTACAGGTCAAATAATAAATCTGATTCACACACGCTGCCCTTTTCTAAACTGCTGTCTGTCAGTAATTACAGAACATTTTTTGTTCCTGCACACAAGAAGCAGCGACTGTGCTTCACGCATCTCTGATAATTATGTGGGAGTGCCTACAGACGTACGGTACTCTCAAGGTAATCAGCAGACACTTCAAGTAGTTCAGTGTCCTTTAGTTGTGTGGACCGACCGAACAAAGTCAAAAAATGAATTAATTTGTTCAATGAGGCCACAGAAAAGTTTACTTTGTTACTTTGAATGCTTCCTCTTTAAAATACTTCATTCTTGTTTCAGCACTGAGGATTCAAAAAAAGATGTTCCTCTTTGTTTTCTCAATGAATACCCCCTAAAATTGAGTCCATACTAAGAGCATGTACTCGTCATCTGCTGCCAAAAGATGCAAGGTGGGTGATTACTTTTTGTATGCATGTGTGAGTTCTTCCTTAGCAAAATATTTCATGAAACACTGGACTGATTTTTTATCAAAACTCTCAACTGATTAACCTAAATGCCAGCCCAATTCAACATGGCTACTACAGCTGACCAATCTAAGCCAACATAAAAATGGATATAACAGTCTATTTTTACTGATGAATTTGAGTTTGTTGTGGGGGTAGCCAAGTCTTGTGTCACTGTTGATGAGTGGTCCGACTGACACAGATCAG